>JAQBSW010004872.1:0-63824 GCA_029291075.1 Eudiplozoon nipponicum | reverse complement strand
TGTAATTAGAATATCGGACACAACATTCAGCAGTCAGACCGCTAAATTCATTCATCCTCACATCGCTTTATTACTTTCAGATGTTCATCGTGTTCCAATATTCTCTCGTGTCTGCTTTCGTCTTCTTATATTTCATACGAGCAGATAAAATTAACTGATATTTGCAATCAAAAGTAGGTGAATATTTTTCGTGGGTTCTTTGAAAACATAGATTTTCATGACACAAATAGGAAGTTCTGGCAATTTTCTGTGTTAGCTCAAATGAAAAATATTTTTAAAAATATTGTAAAATTTTTAAAAACAAATTCGCATACGACGAATAAATTCTTTAAGATGAAACAGTTTAAGCCAAATTCACCACTTGACATATTGATTGTCTTATTTTTTATACGATGTGCTTTCCGTCAAAAAGACTTCCGAAACCGGAAGTCGAAATATCCGGAGTCAAATTGAAGACAGCGGATGCAAACACCTTTTTGAGCCCTACCAGGATAAGGTAATTCCTCTATTCCCTGTCGCGCAACAGGTTTCCTTATTGGGAACTCATCACGTACTGGCCAGAATTTGCCGCGGACAGGGCACGAACTTTGGCACGTCTGCTTAGGAATCAGTTGATCTAACCAATGAGCCACTTTCAGTTATATACTAACTAATTTTTCATGGTTATCCTTGCATAATGTAGAAAAGGCAATTCATCTAGTAGGCCGATTTCGTCCTTATTGGGAATTCTTCGCGTACTAGCCATAGGTAAATTTGCTCAACCGAGTTCAAGCAGAAAGCACCACTGAACGCCACAGAAGTTAAATGCAAAACACTCACGTAGAGAAACAAATTCTATTGATAAAGTTAGACTTGCCTTTAGCCGATTACTCCTGGAAGCTGCTTTCAGGTACGTTACATCCGACTGCACAGGCTAACCGGCGTATAATAACTAGAACCCAACTGCGCGAAGCCTAGAAACAGATTGGGGACTGCAGACAAATTGTGATTACGAACGATATAAATTTGTTTTAATGTTAACTGTCCACAGGTTGAAGAGAACAACGGCTCGCTCTAGTTGTCAAGCGATTTAGGCAGAATATGGAATGGAAAACTTCCGACTGGTCAATGGTGGATCAATCAATGGAGACTAAAAGTCCACACTCAAATTCTGTACAAAAGACTGGTTGCAATGACATTTCACTCAATCTAGTGAACGCAGTACTGTCTGAACATTCAGATATGCTTTTACTGTTATGATGTACTTACCTGTCCATCTATTGATTAATTCATTCTGCTAATATATTTATAAGTCTATGTTTCTGCCTGTCTATCAATGAATGTCCATATATTTGTTCATCTATATCTTAATATATATATTTTGGTTGATTCATCTATTTATCTTTGTGTGTATGCATTTAATTACATGTCTCTATTCGGCGTCACACACACACACACACACTATATATATAATTATTTATTTATGAGTATGTTTACCTACCTGTCTGCTACGCAAGTCAAATGTATCTCATTCAGGCGCATATTGTTGTAATGCTGTACACACATTTAGCTACGTATGAGAATTTGCCTGATTCCAATTATGTTGCAGCACAACGAAGAATGAACTTTAACAAGAAACGGCTCATAAATATACTGGTACCAAGAAATTAGACACGTGATCCGGACTGAGTGTTCGCTTGTCTATAGATCATTCCTGGTGCTTCTTAATAAATTAATCACGAGAGGCAGTGAAACGAAGTGAATACGTGCGTTCAACCAAGTGATACTGACGTGAGTATTTGCACTGGATAATGGGAAGAATAACTGCTAAGACATTCTATAAGCCAGACGGAAAGAAATTGGGTCTGTTGCCATGACAGCATATGATTAATTTATATTGCTCTAACGTATATCTGTTCCCGCGGGTCTGTTTCATTCAATTTATAAGTCAACGAATTTCCTGCATTCTATACCTCTCTCTCTCTCTTTATATATATATATATATATATATATATATATATATATATATATAAACACATACATAATTTATATAGAATGAAAGAATTGACGCAAGATTTCCTTTGACACATGAATTGCATGTGTTTTTCAAGTATATTCAAAGTTTCCGTAGTTTGGAATGGGTATTTTGATCAAAATTTGGTTTACTCCGTGAAACCAACACAGTTTACTTGATTTGACACAACCAGACGTTTCTGCTGTAGCCTTAATTGAATAGTGTGAGAAGCGTGCAATAACGCATTGGTGTCGTGCTCCTAGATTCGACATGGCAGCTGAGGTCATTCTGCCTAGGGAGAACGGGCGACTCGCGTGTTTGAAATGCCGCTTGTCAACTACAGGAAAATATCTTCAATCGGCTAGACATTGTAAACGATGAGGTTGACGATGAAGTGTCTAGCCAACCTTCTAACAAGATGAACATCAGAATTCCTACTTTCGATCAAGTGGCACGCTTGCGAATTCTGCAGTAGGGGCAAAGCAGTCGGAAACCGGGGTCGCCATTCTTAATTTACTACGTTCCGTGGAATGTGGGTACAAAAGGATGCGCTCAAGTTTGCCTGCCCCACGATCTGCAGATACGAGTCGGCTCAAACTAAGTAGACTAGTGCCGATAAGTTGCGCGTACTCGAAAAAGTGACAAAAGCACATTTGCCAATCAACGTGATGTCGGTCTGGTGTGTGCTAAATCAAAGCTGGTCACTGCAGTCCATCTCAGAAGGATTCGCGAGGAGCGATCAGGGACCAGCCCAGGAAAGGCGGAGAGTGAGATGCACGAACCAACCTCTGGGTTTCCAACCTCATCCTGGCAGACGACTGTGTCCTGCATCACACAATTCGATTTTAGTTGACTTTAGATGTTTCTGAAATGCCAAAAAAATGGGTGCGCCTCACGTCACACGTCAATCTGACGCTGACTGCGAGACTACTCGAGCTGAAGGCAAAAGTAGAACGTTTTCGACCTGATCTGTTTGTCTAACGAGGAGCACTTGTTGGCCGCACCAAAAATAAATGAACCACGTTTTAACAAAAGGTAGTTAAGCTGAACTGTGATCGATGTTCAGTAGACGGGAATTAAGATTAATGATGTCAACACCATCCACCAAATGTACAGCATCTGTGAGGGCGCTTTTGCTAGAATGAGACAACAGCTCAAATAAAAAATCATGCAATATCAATTGAATATTTATTTCCAAATTTTGACCGAAAGTATAGCAATGTAATGGCATAGCACAGAGTGTCAGTTTATAAATAGCATCAATAAATGAATGAATGCGTAGTGTTCGGATAAAATGAGAAAACTAAGCAGTAATTAAGTCACAATCAGTTGAAGTAAGCGTGTGTACGAAAGAGAAACTGAAAATTTGGAAAGTTTGGTCACACCACTGGCTGAGCGAGGTTACACAGAACTTCCAGATGATGAATTAATCTCGAGGCTGTGAAATGGCCCCAATAAAATGAAGTCCTCCAATTATAAACATTGATTCTCAAAAAAATATAACTAATGAGTTAACAAACGCCAAATTACGCTGTCAGTGGCTCAAATAACATCATTTTTTATTAAAAAATATGACTGCGATATGTCAAAACTTTGACTGTGGCAATGCAGGTATACGCATTGATCATTGGAATGCTTAATGAAAAACCAAAAGAATTAAAATTATGCACAAGGCAGGCAGGATATTGATCACCAGACAGTAGAACGGCATCCGGGGAAGCGCAAATAATGCACAGAAAAATGCCCCCCTCCCCCCGCTAAATGTACGTGAGAAGTAATCACATATTATAACTATTGCGTGATTGCACAACGCGAAGGAACGAAAAAACAAAATGTACGCCAAACACGACGATGTGCACAGTTAATCGTAAGTGTGTTTATTGCGTAATACTTTCTCAACTTAATGAGTTACGCACAAATAGTTTGTTATTCATTTTATTTGAAAGAAAGACAAAAATGATGGAACACATGCTATTATTCCAAATGCACGTTTACACAGATAGATACGGTGTGAACACTGCGAAAAAAATAAAAAGACATTAACATTGCCTTTGCTAATAGTAATATGCGAGCAATTGGATTATGAAATGCGTAACTTAAACAGGCAAGGCGAATTAATCAACACATGTGCTACACTTAGTTTACTGAATAATGACTCAGGTGTTTCAGTCAGGACGAGATTAGATTCAACTAATTACACTATTTAACAAATTAAATAAAAAATGCCATACTAAGATTAGGCTTAAATCGACCAAATAAGCAGAAATTACAATTTCGGAAACACAAACATGATTTTATAGCAAATTGTTATCAGTGTAGAGGCGGAAACGTGAAAACTGACTGTAAGTCGCAAACGCACGTATCCGGTCACAACATACTGCACACCTTGAGAAGAATGCAGTATGAAAGAGATGAAACCTATCAAAGAACACCTCATGTGGTGAACTAAATGAATGACACGAATCACAAGACATCGTCTTTGCCTGAAGACATTTTAGGCATACCTTCCAGTCTATTAAAGCAGATAGGCAGACACAGAAGTAAAAAGAATAACAACGCTAATCGCATCATTAATCAACGTAAATGCATCGAAATAAGGAACGTTACTTACAATCATTCACGAGGTGAGAACCAGTCTTAGTCTGAAACATATTTGATTCTACAACAGCAGCAAGACACACGAGGGCAATGCGCCTGGGACATATGAAGCTCCTGTAATCCTCGGAAGAGCCGACCAATCAACCGAGGGACTCTGCTTGAAGACAGTAAAAGCTAACTGACCTCCAAGTGAAAACAAAATTGATTCTAGTAGACCATCAGAACATACTTCTAGCACTAGCGAGCGTGTGGAACGTAAGACATACTTTTCCGATTAGCCACCAACCGCCTATTAAGAGGTTGAAAATTTAATTATAAGCAATTCTAAATGACACCTGACGGAAAACGCATCTTTGTCGACGCGTCCAAAATGTATGATATCGAAGAAAAAACAGGAAAAATAAACAACCAACCAAAGTGAACTATAAATCACAATGTAACTGTTCAAAAAGAATATATATCGTTGTTAGGTAACTATTTGTCTATATTATGCATTAATATTCCAGGTTCAATCGATGAAAAGTAAATCGACGTTGCTTGAATGTTGAAAATGAGTTTATTGCATTGCATGAAAGTATGGAATTACAAGGACGTGCATAGCTAGACAATGCGCCTGTTTTGCTCCACAAAACTGGACTACAAAGTGAAACAGAGTAATTAACCCAGTTAAGTGAGATCCTCCTCTTCTTCTTCATGAGTAATTGACTTTTTCATCTTTAAAAGCAAACTGGTGCACCAGGGCTCGAGCCGCGAAATGCTGTCATATTCAGTTACCGCCGATGTAAACGCGTCCACATTCTCGTGTTCAAGTGCTTCTTCCAATTTCTGCACAAACAAAGTAGAAAAATAAATCACAATACAGTAAGGAGAGAAGAAAATCAAAATAAATCCTAGACTTCTACTACTACTTCATACGGGTAAGTATCTAGAACTTTGCACTGAAATACTAGGCTACCATTCGCTTTGATTCAATCAGTTTGTCTTTAAACCAAATAAGAGTAATGCTCTATAATTCCATGCTAAATGTTGCTTAAAAGAAGTTATTAATTGCGAACCTGGATCAATTGAAATTACCTGATCTGCGTTTGGACTAACGCAGCTTTCATTGTTACAGTAGATTTCTTTTGATAAATTATTTCGGCCAGACTTACCGTGGGCCTCCATCAGTTGCATTTCACTTCACAAATTTAACAAACGAAACAAATGAAACAAGCGTGTTATTTCCTCTAGCCAAAATATTTATACCTCAGACTGACCTTTCATTAGATATTCCCGTGTCACATGTAGAACATACCTTGCTTAATTCATATCATTTGGTAGAAATTGTTGATAAATGTGTACTAGATAAAAAGGATAGATTAGTAAGCTTAGATGTAGTATCTATGTACACAAATATACCGGTATCTGAGGATCTGGATTGTTTTTGACGTTTCGTAGTTGATCACCCATTAATATTAAAAGGAAGTAAAATGACGAATGGATACATCATGGAGATGATATGCATATGTATATCCTCCACTTATTTTAAATTTAGGAAACAATTTTATAAACAACTTCGAGGTTTCCCAATGAGACAAACTTTGTCGGGCCCAATAGCTAATATCTTTATGCATTATTTCGAAAATAATCTGTTCGATAAGACTCCACTGAAACCAAAATTGTACCTACGTTTCTTGGATGATATATTACTGCTCTGGAACCATGGTGATAATGAATTGGTAAACTTCTTAAATTTAGCTAATCTAATGAGCGAACTCCAATTTACCTTAGAAAGGGAATCATCAGGTAAATTACCATTTTTGGATGTAAAATTAATTATAAATGGTCAGAACTTGGGAAGAGATATTTGTAGCAAGGATACTTATTCAGGAATCCTTCTTAATTTCAAGTCCAATCACCAGTATCGAATGCAAATCGGTATCTTAAAGTCAATAACATTAAGTCTGAAGTTAACAGATAAAAAGCATAGGAAGTTAGAATTAGGTAGACTACGCGATATATTCAAGGCTAATGGCCCGTAGCCATAGAAATTCCGGCTCGACAACCGGCGGGCTCAAGCTAGTCGACCCGGGATTTGTAACATGAACCTTGCCGGACCATAAAGGGACAGCCATCATCCCGTTTCATGTGAAGCCTCGAGTTTGGTCTAACTGCACTTTAACTTTTTGTTAAATTTGTAGTTACGGAATGGGAGCAAGCGTTCCAGACGTGAAGGGCAAGTTTCGGCTGCTGAAGGAAACTCTGGCCACGGCATCTGGGCAGATAGTACTCATCAGCCTTGGTTGGCAGACTATCTAGGAGAAGGAAAACTCAGAATAAAAACCATCACTAGGAATGGGCGACCTAGTGTTCTTTTACAGTCCACATATAACCATGACAAGTACAACTTACAATAATTACATACTGAATCGGCCGTCGCGCAGTATAAAAAGGGTCGCCTTATCTGCTGAGCCGTGCAGGGTGGATAAGCGAAAACAGGCTACTGCAGGCAACTCTATCTCCGATTCTGCCTCCTTTCCTTCCCCTTCCTCTTCTCAATCTAACAATAACACTCTTTTAGGTACTATAAATATGGTTGGTTTAGATCATAACACTGAGCCTAATACTAGGTTGCAAAATATCGAAAATGGTTCTATTAGACAATTATTCAAAAAACCTAAGTTAGGTTTTAAAGTAGGCGCATTTAATGTGCGGGAATTAAAACAACTTGGACAACAAGAATCTGTTGCTCGTACGTAGGATAAATTATAAATCGACATATTTTGCATATCTGAAACCAGAATACAGGATCCTACGTGTATTACAGAACTAGTTGCACCATCTCTATCTACGCGTTATTGGCTTCGAACATCTGGTTCCACAGTCCTCTCAAGTCGGTAAATGGGGCGTTGGTATTGCCCTTAGCGCGCGAGCTGAAGCTTGCTTAATTGAATGGATTCCTTTAAATAGTCGATTGTATGCAGCAGGTTTAACTACATCTATTAAAATCAAAGCAAAAAACGGTTATCATCGTTGTCTCTTCGTTGTATCTGCATATGCTCCTACCGATTGCAGCACAGAAGAAAGCAAGGACGCTTTTTACTCTCAATTAAGCTCCTTACTAAGTAAAGCACGAAGTTCGGATATAGTCCTGGTTATGGGTGACATGAATGCCCAAGTTGGTCGCTTAAGCAAAACAGAATTTCATTTAGGTGGAAGATACACTCTAAGCTCGACTCGCAACGATAATGGTGAACGGCTTATGGATAGCTGCGCTGAACATAGACTATATTTAAGTAGTACAAATTTCAGACGTAGTGTTTAACGTTGTGCTACATGGCGTCCTCCAGCACCCGGACAACGGTGGACTCAAATAGATCATGTAGCAATTAGTTATAGATGGCGTGGTTGCATCCAGGATTTTCGCTCTTTTTGGAACACTTATGTCGACTCGGACCATGCACTTATCCGTTGTAGATTTGCTCTAAAATTTTCCGGGAAAATAATTAAGAATAAACCCCAAATTGATGTAGGCAAACTCGAACAACCATCCATCCGACAAAACTATGAAAATATTCTTAAGGCTAATCTAACTGGTCTGAATAGCGAAAATCCGAATATACTTTGGTCAAAGATAAGTTCCACTATGCACAATGCAGGTACTACTGTATGTGGCATAGCAGGCCCCCGTAGAAATAATCACTGGCTCTCTGTAAAATCTATGGAGATACTCGAAATAAGGCGCCAAATTCCACCTGGCTCGACTCATAATAATACCCGTCGCAATATAAGACGCCAACTTAAGCGCAGTCTAAAAGGCGATCTCGAAAACTTTTGGAGCAGAAAGGCTGAAGAAATGGAAGTAGCTTTCGCGTCAGGTAATAGTCGCTGTTTGTTCCAACTTATCCGCACATCAGGTCCGAGAAAGTTAAAAGTTAGCGAAACTATAAATGATAGTAACAACGAATTAATAACCGATAAAATAAGTCGTCTTGACAGGTGGGCAGAACACTTTAGAGATCAATTTTCTTGGCCACCCCCGTCAGTTCCGCTTCCCGAAAGCATGTCTGCATCAACAGTGTGGAATGTTAGTCCCGAAGAACCATCCGAGTTAGAAGTACGCGATGCAATCCTATCTCTTAAGCACCGCAAAGCCGCCGGCCCCGATGATCTGCTTCCGGGATTGTTTAAGGATGGTGGCGATATAATTTCAGGAGCGTTGACCAAACTTTTTCATACTATATGGAATGAGGAAACCGTACCACTTGACTGGAATGAGTCGACCATCATTCCCATCTTCAAAAAAGGCAATCGTAATTCGTGCGATAACCATCGTGGTATAAGTTTGACTCCGGTCGTATCAAGGTTATTTGCTTCGATTAGTCTACGTCGTCTTAGCGCTTCACGTGAATCACAAACAAGAGAAGAACAGGCCGGATTCCGCGCAGGACGAGGTTGTATAGATAATATTTTTACGTTAAGGCAAGTTCTCGAACAGAGACATTTATATCACCGTCCCACAATAGTCGTCTTTCTGGACTTCAAGGGCGCATTTGGTTTGGTGGATCGCAATGTTTTATTCCATATCTTGCCGAAAAGCGATGTGCCCACTAAATTTGTTAATATTATACGAGCTCTTTACACAAATACTTCTGGTCGCGTTAAGGTTTACAATGAATTAACGCATATCTTTACAACCAGCAGTGGTGTTCGTCAAGGTTGTCCACTTTCCCGATTTTTGTTTAATTTTGTAATCGATGCTATTATGAACGACACTCTCTCACACATTCAGGACGCTGGAGTTGAAGTTCTCCCGGGAGATAAACTAGTCGATCTTGACTATGCGGACGATATCGTACTATTTTTCGACAATCAGCATGCTGCCCAGACCACCTTAAATAGATTAGCAAACGTTGTTCCGTCTTTCGGTATGAAATTTGAACCCTCTAAATGTAAGATACTGTTACAGGATCACCCACCACTCACTCCAACGTTGCGACTGCAGAATGAAGATCTTGACATAGTCGACAGGTTTACATATCTTGGGAGCTCTATCAATAACGTAGGCAATATGTCCAACGAGGTGAGAATACGGATCGCGAAAGCTAGAATAGCTTTCTCGAACCTTCGTCATTTATGGAGAAACGCGAATATTTCACTTTGCCTTAAAAGTCGTGTTTACGCGCAGTCTTACTATACGCTAGTGAAACTTGGCCTCTTAGAGTTGATGATCTGAGACGCTTACAAGCATTCGATCATCGTTGTTTGAGAAGTATAGCACATGCTGGTTACCAACAACGAATAACTAACGTTGGCACCCGTAGACGTATTTTTGGATCTGACAATAAGTGCTCGTCTTTAGAAAATCAATAAGGCTGAATCAACGTCGTTGGCTCGGTCTCGTTATGTGTATGCCCTCTATTCGATTGCTCAGTAGGTTTGTGTTCTCTCATTCAGCACCAAATTGGCGTAAGAAACAAGGTGGGCAGATTTTGACATGGCAGAAACAATTAAAGTCACTTACATCCAAATTTGGTAGTATAGGATCCACTCGTCTGCCGGGATGGGGTCCTCGTGCACATCACAGTTCTTGGTTAGAAACCCTTAGCGATATGGCAGCGAATCGAGCTCAGTGGCGATCTTGTTGCAAATGTATAGTAGAATCATCTTCGTAACTTTCTTTTCTTAGTGGGGCAAAGTTAGCTGCGAGGTTCGGTTTGTTTATGATGTGATACGGTGAAATCCGCAAGGAAGCTGTGTTGCTGATGTCGCCTTGCCCGAATGCTAACTTGGCCATAATGGTGTTGCGGAGAGGTTTAGTTTGCCTCATTTCTGTGAGTCATCCTGATAAATTTACTCATAGTAGCAAGGTTTTCCTTCTCTCTCTACCCCTCTCCCTCTATCGTAAATCTCAATAATAATTTATCTAAATTCACTTATATACTTTTTTTCCACTCCTTATGGTTATATGGCAGTGAAACATTAGTCACTTGACTTTTGTGCGGCTGGAAATGATGATGATGATGATATATATTATATAGTGAGTTAGCGTTGGAGTTGCATTGTCGTAGACTATATGATGTTAGATTCACTATTGCAGGTTTACACATTCGTCTAGGAGATTGTACCGTCCTATTGTCCCACATTCTTGACCAAAATAGTGGTTAAAGGGCGTAATACCGGTTCCTACTGATGAGTAGCCAGTAAGCACGAAACGAATGTGCATGAGATTATACTTTCCGTTCATGCTACCTTTGGTTTATCCTTCTGGTCACAACTGAACTAATTTGTTACTAGGTTCGCAAAACCTAACATATACTTGCATATATATTAGTTCTTCGCAACTAACAAAATTTAACTGTAATATATTGAATTGAATGATGTCATGCTTACCGCGAAATGTGATAACTGATATCTAACAAGGCCAGAGTGTATGGATTTACTGGAGTAACAGGTGTTCAGAAATTGTTGTAATTCTCAATTTAGGTGAACTTTAGCATAAATTGATATCCATCAGGTTGGTATCATGTACCGACTCGGAAACCATAGTGTTAGAACCATGTACCTTTTCGGTGCAATAATGTTGGTATCGGTTGCTAACACAATAGCCATAGTGTTAGTATCCTTTACAGACTCGGTATATATATTATATAGTGTGAGTTAGCATTGAAGTCATATTGTCGTTGACTTTAGATTATGTTAGCTTCACTATTACAGGTTTACACATTCGTCTAGGAGATTGTACCGTCCTATTATTTCACATTCTTCTACTAAATATATAGTGGTTAAAGGGCGTAATACCGGCTCCTACTGATGAGTCGCCAGTAAGCACGAAACGAATGTGCATGAGATTATACTTTCCGTTCATGCTGCCTTTGGTTTATTCTTCTGGTCACATCTGAACTAATTTGCTACTAGGTTCGCAAAACCTAATACATACAGAATTTCAACTAGTTTTGTGATTGGGTGCACCTTACCTAATACATAATTGCATATAAATAGTTCTCCACCGCAAACAGTATCAATTATTTATATAATTAATTTAAGGATTTCATGATTAGCGCAAAATTTGATAACTGATATCGATCAAGGCCAGTGTATGGATTTTCTGGAGTGACAGGTGTTCAAAAAGTTGTATTTTCAATTTGAATTTTAGCATGCATAGACCTATGTTAGTACCATGTCCGACTCAGAAACCATTGTGTTGGTAGAATGTGCCGCTTTAGAAATTCGTAATGTTAGTAACATGTATCTTTACGAAACCAAAATGTTTTTATTGGGTACTGACACAATAGACATAGTGTTGGTAATATTTATCTACTCGGTATGTATATTCTATTTAGTGAAATGGTTTTTAAGTCGCATTGTCGAAGACTTTATGTGAAGTTAGCTTTACTACTACAGGTTTACATATTCGTATCAGAGATTTACTGTCCAATTGTCTCACATTCCTCACTCAAATATATACTGAATATGGGGTGTAATACTGGCTCCTAATGATAATTCGCCAGTAAGAACGAAACGAATATTCACAAGTAATTGTACCTTCCGTTCATGCTGACTTTGGTTTATCCTTCTGGTCATATTTTAACTATTCTTTAAATCAAGTTTGCAAGCTTGAAGTATACACCATTCCATATATATGTATTGCGGTTTAATCATCGCTAGTCAGTTTTCCGTCGTTTTCTAATGATGATCACGAAAGGTCGAAACGCGTCAGTCTGTATGGCCGTCAGTAATTTTGCTTTCGTTCGATAACTGGTTAAATACAATGGGATTGGTGTTTATTTCAAGCTAGCACACTTGATTTAAAGAATTGTTACCCCCACCAGCGCAATCAATGATTTTTTAATTGTATTACATATTTGAAGTAATTTGTTACTGTGTGTGCAACATCTAATACAAGTCTGTTAAGGTTAGAACGAAACTAGGACCAAGTAAAATTCTTTTTATAAGCATGGAATAAAAAGAAAATTAGAATCATTATATCGTAAATTAGTGCTATCATCATCAGGTACAGCCATACAAATGCCAATAGTAGCTATTGTTTTACAGACGTATAACCATTAGAAACGAATAAAAAATAAACAAAAAAATATTATAAAAAATAATCTAGGCACACAAATTAGTCACATTTACGAGAGAGGGAGCACCTTGTTATTGTGAGTATATTTATCGAGATAAATTAAAGTGAGGCAAACCAACCCTCTCCACAGCAATACAGCTTCCTTGCGGATTTCACTGTATCACGTCATAAACAAAACCAAACCTCACGTTTAACTCTGATCTACTAAGAAAAGAAAGTTACGAAGATGATTCTACTAGAAATCTGCAACAAGATCGCTACTGAGCTCGATTCGTTGCCATGTTGCGCAGGGTTTCTTACCAAGAGCTATGATGCCACGTGGATCATATCCTGACGGACGAGTGATTTCAACTGTTTCTGCCCACCTTGTTTCTTTCGCCAATCTGGTGCTAGATGACAGAACAGAGCCCCTCCGGGCAATCAAACTAAGGGCATACGCAAAACGTGACCGAGCCAACGAAGTTGATGGAGTGTTGTTTGTTTTTACAAGGAGCACCTGTTGGATGTCAACGTTGGTTATTCGTTGTTGGTAACCAACATGTGCTATGCTTCTCAAAAAACGATTGTCTAATGCCTAAAATCAGCAGCTGTAAGAGACCAAGTATCACCAGCATATAATAAAACTGCGCGTACAGGTGCATTGTAAAAGCCACTTTTAAAAGAGTGAAATACTCTCGTTTTTCAATAAATAGCGAAGGGTCGAGAAGCTACTCTAGTTTTTGCGATTCTCAATTATAGAGCTCTCAAGGTACGTAAACCTATATCCACTCCGCAGTCGCAGAGTTAGGGTGAGTGGTTGATGATCCGGCAAAATGATATATTTAGAGGGTGCGAATTTCATACCATACAAATTCAAATGATCGGCCGTCACGCAGAATAACAAGTCTGTCGAGTTGTGCAGGGTGAATAAGCGAAATCAGGCTACTGCACACATCTTCATCTCCCATTCTGCCTACTTTCTTTCTCTTTCCACTTCTCTATAAATATGGTTTGTATTGACCATATCACTGAGCCCAATATCGGTTTACTAAATATAGGCTAAATATTAGCCTTGGCGTATTTAAACAACAATTTGGATGACAAGAAGCTCTTGCACGTACGTTGGATAAATTAGAAATCGATGTATGTTGCGTATCTGAAACCAGAATACATTACAGAACTGGGTGCACCATTCTTATCTACACGTAACTGGTTTCGAACTTCTGGTTCTATGGAGCTTTCTGAAGCCAGTCAATGGGCTTTGGTATTGTCATTAGCACACGAGCTGGAGCTTGCTTAATTAAATGAATCCCTTGATTCATTTACTAAAATCAATGCAAAAAGCTTTTATCAATGTTGACATCCCGTTGTATCTGCATGTCCCCACCGATTGCAGCACTGACGAAAGTAGGTACGCTTTTTACTCTGAACTAAGCTCCCTATTATGTCGAGCAAAAAGTTCAGATATTGTCTTGGTTATGAGTGACATGAATGCTCAAGTTTAGAGCTTAGATAACGCAGAATTTCATTTAGGTGGAAGATCCACTTTAAGCTTGACGCGAAAAGATAAAGGTGACCGGCTTTTAAATAGCTGCGCGAAACATAGATTATATGTTTATAGTACAGACTTCAGATGTAGTGTAAGATGTTGCGCCACATGGCGTCCTCTAGCTCCAGGACAGCGGTGGACTCATATAGGTTATGTAGCAGTTAGTTATAGATTGTTGCTCTATCTGGAACACCTATGTCGACTCGGAACATGCACTTAACCGTTGTTGATTTGCACTAAAATTTTCCAAGAAAAAATAGGAATAAATCCCAAACAGATGTAAGCAAGCTCGAACAACCGTCCATTCGACAAAATTATGAAAATATTCTAAAGTCTAATCTAACTGGTTTGGGTGGCGAAAATCCTAATTTAATTTGGTCCAAGAGAAGTTCCACTATGCACAATGAAGGTACTACTATATGTGGCATTGCAGGCCCCCGTAGAAATAATCATTGGCTCTCTGTAAATTCTATGGAGATTCTCGAAACAAGACGCCAAATTCCACCTGGCTCGACTCATAATAATACTCGTCGCAATATAAGACGCCAACTTAAGCGCAGTCTAAAAGTCGATCTCGAAAACTTTTGGACCAGAAAGGCTGCATAAATGGAAAAAAAGTTCGCGTCAGGTAATAGTCGCTGTTTGTTCCAACTTATTCGCGTAACAGTGAAATTATAAATGTTAATATAACCATTTTATAACCGATAAAATAGGTCATCTTGATAGATGGGCTGAACAATTCAAAGATCAATATTCTTCGGCAACTACGTCAGTTCCGATTCCCGAACGCATGCCTTTATCAACAATGTGGGATGTTACGAGATTAAATCCATTCTCTTAAATGTCGCAAAGCCGCAGGCCTGATGATATGTTTCCGATTATCTAAGGAAGATGAAAATATAATTTCGGGAGCGTTGATTAACTCTTTTAGTACTATATGAAATGAGGAGGCTGTGACATTTGATTGCTACAAGTCGACCATCATTTCTATTTTCTAAAAATGCAGTCGTAATTCTTTTGATAACGATCACGATATAAGCTCCAGTCGTGTCTAGGTTATTTGCTTCGATTAACCTACGTCGTCGTAGAGCATCAAGTGAATCATACACTAGAGAAGAACAGGCCGGATTCCGCTCAGGACGAGATTGTATGGATAATTTTTCTAGGTTAAAAGTTCTTGAACAGCGATATTTATATCGCCGTCCCACAAGATCCAACTTTCTAGGCTACAAGGATGCTTTTGACTTGGTGGATCGCAATGTTTTATTCCATATTATGTCGAAAAGTTGTGTCCACAAAATATACTTATATTATTGGCGATCTCTATACAAATACGTCTCGTCGCATTAAGGTCTACAGTGAATTAACGTACAATTTTAAAAACAGCAGTGGTTTTCTTCAAGGCTGTCCACTTTCCCTCTCCTTTACTTTCGTAAGCGATGCTATTGTGAACAACACTTTTCAACACGTTCAGGATGCAGTTGTGAAGTTCTCCCGGGTGGTAAACTAGTAGATCTTATTTAAGCAAATCTAAACATATATACAGTAGTTTGCACAGATTTAAGATATTGCGACCGCAGTTGTCACTTAAACCAATGTAAACAATGAAGTATGTCGATCAGTAATTTGTCGACATCTTAACGATATGACGGCAGGGTAGCTCAGTGGTTAGAGCCCCAGATTCCGAAGCAGACGTATCCAGGTTCGAGCCCCGTCCACGGCAAATACTGGCCAGTACATGATGAGTTCCCAATAAGGACGAAACCGGTCTACTGGATGAATTGCCTTTTCTACACTATACAAGTCTTAGTTTACACTGACATATGTAAGTAATTAATGAGTCATGTGCTTATATCAAGACCAAAACCTTGATTATAATAATTGTTATCACCGCTCGCGCAACTAATGGTCGTTTTCCTATGTCGTACAATTATTCGAAAAATGAGATTCTGCTCAGGCCACATTGAATAGAGTAGCAGAAGTTGTTTCGTCTTTCGGTATGATTTAACGCTATTCTTCGGGTAACCTGAGAAAATTTATTTATTTATATTTACTTTTGAGGATTGAAAAAACTTGACATAAACCTAGATTGCATACCGGCACTAGTCGTTGGTGCTGATGTTGTTGTCTTGACGCACTAAGGCCATTATTATTGACAACCAAGTTCTTCGATAATCTCATTCGCCGCGAATCGGAAACATTCAGTCCAGATACACCTTCAGGCAAAGACCTACTTGCCTGTGGGCTACCGCGACTAATTGAAGCATCACAAACTTCAGAACTATCAGGAATGCGGCTTTTCCGTGTTTTTCGTGCAGTTAGGTTGACATTTGAAGTTGCCGCAGCTAACAGTCCAGCCATAAACGCATAAGCTGACGGCATTCTATTGATGGTGGACACTAACTCTTTATTGTTAGCGCCGAAAACTGGGTCCAGATTACTAGCGCTTTTACTAGTCAATTTTTCAATTTTTGCACAAATTTTTCCTTCATGAGCGATAACTCTACTTTTGCTTAGCATAGTCGCAGTATTTTCAACAGTGATTTGCTTATGAATGAATGAATCACTGGCTGTGGTGGACAGCACATCGCTGGAATTGGACAGTTTGTCCACCGGTTGGCATGGTTGAAGTAGTTGCACTGTTTCTGTGTTAATATCTTGATGAGATTCTTCACTGTCTATCGGATATAATACAGAGCTTCCAGCAGAAGACACTGCGTCGATACTTCGATTATGAAACAGAGGAGTGATGGTAGTTTTATTGCCAGCAGAGTGGTTGCTGTAGGCTATTTCATTCTGGACACTTGAGCTCAAATGAGCATTAGATGATACTGATGTGAAATCGGAAGAATCACGAAGACTGGTCTGGGTCTCGCACAACTTGGTACGTCTGTTAAACGTTAATTCAAATAAAAGTACATTATTTGAAAATACTATACAAATAAAGAAATAAAATGGATAGTGTTTGTTTTTTTCATTCTGGAATATCTATAAATATATGTTTTCGAATAAATATCATATATTAATTAGTGTATAAGGTATGGTTTGAGAAGATAGTGCAACATAGAGAAACAAACGTCAGTTACACGAAATGACACAATTCGCCCTTCCTTAGTTATCACATAAGCACATCATGAGTATATGAAATTCCATGTAACGACTGTAATCTGATGTATGTCGGTGAAACCATGCGCTCAATTAAGGTTAGAAGAGGGGAACATAAAACCGCATGCAAGTATGCCCATGCTAATAGATCAGATCTTGCACGCCATACAGTAGAGACAGGACACACAATTAATTGGGATGGGTGCAGACGTATATCAATTTGTAGCCGTAGCAGATCGACTAGACTGATTAGAGAATCCATCGAAATTAAATCGAGAAATGACATAATGAATGAAACAGCCGTAGAAAAATCACTAGGTCCTATTTGGAATACAGCACTAAATAATGGTAGAAAACGAAGATTGCACGAATCAGAATCAGAATCAGAAACTCGCTCAAGTAAAAGAATAAGAACACTGGACTGATATTAACTTACAGAGGTGGAGAGTGAGTAATTCAATATCGCCTAATTTATTTTTGATTAACTTATTATTTCATCCTTGATTACTTGTTATCTTATTTTATCTGTTATCTTACGTTCTGTTGTCAGTGTAGCATCTTTTAACAAACATTTATGTTTGCATCTTTCTTTATCAAACAATTTTCAACTTCTTTTACGGTCCCCCTTTTTATTTATTTTAACTATCCACCTTAATAGAATACTTTTCCGTTTCTAACTTGATTTCGCTAACTCTGTATTATTTACTTTTTTCATAGTATCTTGCCCTCTCCTCACCAGGATGCCACTCGTAATTACTTCATTTAGGATAGTACGTGTAAAAATAGGTCTGACGTGTGCGTTTAGGAAATGACAGTTATCATTTTAGTTTCATGTGAATTTCTGTTACACGTGCCGTTAATTACATGTAACAGATTATTTCTCAGTCTTAAGCAAACGCTCACACACACACACACAAACACACAGATGTGGCATACGCTTATCTAGTGATTAGTCAGATGTTGCTAAATCGCTGTCATTTCACTGGGATGAGTGTACACGTGCAATAGTTGATTACTCCTCAATCAAAAACAAACGAGAATACATACACACAGGCATGGCGTACGCTTATCTAGTGAGTTGTCAGTAATTGTGACTAAATCACTGTAATCTCATTTCGAAGCGTGTACACATGCAGACATATACACAAACCAATTTGACATACACTTTCCTAGCATTTTATGCTTAAGAGATCTAACAACAAGTATAAATGGGACAGTTTAAACTAATATTTCCACTTGACATATTGATTGTCAACTTAGTATGATATGAGCTTTCCATTGAAAAAGATATCCGTATCCGGATATCGAAAATTCTGGAGAAAAAATCAGGAAGACAGCGGATGCAAACAAATCGGATCGCAACCCGATAATCAGGTAAATGATCTATTCCCTGTCGCGCAACATGTTTCTTTTAAATCTTATTTAGGTACTAAATACGGTGCTACAACAGTGAAGTTGCAAAATCGCTATCATCACATAAAAAACAATTAGTAAGGCAAGTGGAAAATATTCGTTTCATTAAAATATGTTTAAAACATTGCGTAATTCCTAAAGGTTTTAAATTTTAATTGCCATTTCATTTAAAAGATAAAGGTAGATCTCTTAAACATGAAATGACTTTGAACATAATGAATACATTGATTAGCGATTTAGAAAAACGCAAATATGAACTAATTAGAGAGAAAACTAAAATAAGATCTATGTTACTTTCCTTCTGGCACGCGGATGACTTTAAATGTATAGAGGATTTTACTGATGGCGCTCGCAATAGGGAGATAAAAAAGGTACACATCAGGTATGATAGAAAATTAGGAAATTTGTGCATCTATAGACAGACCAGGTTAGTACGTGTCCTGCTGTAACTAATCGAGTGGTAAATCTCTCTAAAATAAATCTTAATGAGAAAGAACTGGAAATGCTTAATCGTGGTCTGAATACAGCTATCCAAATTGAGAAATCACCAAAAAGTGAGATAATTACTGAGGCTGTTAAAACAGCACAATTCCTCTCAGACAAGGATCAAGTTAGGTTTGAATAAGACGCAGCCGCAGCTGTACTAACGTACGCATAGGAAAAATATAAACCAAATTATGAAATAAAATGTCTCAGGAAAGAGTTAATAGCAAACAGTGTGATATGTTTAAAAGCAGACAAAGTAGGAGCGACGGTTCTGTTGAGTCAACTAGACAATAATGATAAAGTGTATGAACAACTAGACAATATATAGGTATACACTAAAATTAATAAAGATCCTACAGATAAGCTACAAGAAGAAGTTAATTTATTGGTCAATAACATGACTGCTGAAGGAGAATTAGATCAAGCGCATGATAACGCTCTCATACAAAGAGTTAAAATCGCTCCTAGAGTGTACAGTTTAGTAAAGCTACATAAACCAGGCAACCCTTTGAGGGTTATTGTTAGTGTCCAACACTCTCCAACATATAAAATGTCTAAGTTTCTATGTCATAGAATAAAGAAATTTTCGTAATTCTTAGACCATACTTTGATGAATTCATACTATTTGGTTGCGATTGTAGATAAATGTGAGCTTAATGAAATCGATATATTGGCGAGTTTAGATGTGATGTCAATGTACACCAATATACCAGTACATAATACACTAGTTTATTTTCAGCGTTTCCTGGTTGACCATCCAGTAATATTGGAAGGAAGCAAAATGACGATAAGACACGTCATGGAGATGATGTACGTATGTATGTCCTCCAATTATTTTAAATTTAGTAATGCATTTTATAAGCAGATTAGCGGTGTTCCATTGGGGCAACCACTATTGGTTCCAATGGCTAATATCTTCATGCTTTACATGGAGAAGACTCTCTTAGATATAGCGCCCCTAAGTCCTGAAATGTATGTACGATATTTCGATGATATATTAGTTATTTGAAATCACGGGGAGTATCAACTGATAAATTTCTTAAACATAGCAAATCAGGTGAGCGAGCTTAAATTTACAATTGAAAATGAATCATGTGGCGAATTACCATTTCAGGATGTCAAGTTAATTAGAAATGGTACAAAACTAGAACGGGATGTTTATAGGAAGGATACTTACTCAGGTATCTTTCTTAATTTCGATTCAAATCATCCATATAGAATGAAAATCGGTATCTTAAAATCGATGATAATAAGAAGCTTAAGATTAACAGATAAAAAACATAGAGAGATTGAATTAGGCAGACTTCGAGAAATATTCAGCGCTAATGGGTAACCTCTAAAGTTAATTGAAACAACTATAATGAGCGTTATAAGTTAATTTAATCATGACTGGAATTACGTGAAGTCAAATAAATCAAAAGATGACCGGAGGGTAGTGGTTATACCTGACTCTAAACTTAGTAGGAAAATCAAAATGGTAGCATCAAAATACAATATACGTACTATTTTAAAACAGACCCTTACACTAGGTATTATACTTCCCAACCAAAAGGAAAAAATAGAACCGCTAGACACATCAGGAGTATATGAAATTCCATGTAACGACTGTAACTTGATGTATGTGGGTGAAACCATGCGCTCAATTAAGGTTAGAAGAGGGGAACATAAAACCGCATGCAAGTATGCCCATGTTAATAGATCAGATCTTGCACGCCATACAGTAGAGACAGGACACAATTAATTGGGATGGGTGCAGACGTATATCAATTTGTAGCCGTAGCAGATCGACTAGACTGATTAGAGAATCCATCGAAATTAAATCGAGAAATGACATAATGAATGAAACAGCCGTAGAAATATCACTAGGTCCTATTTGGAATACAGCATTAAATAATGGTAGAAAACGAAGATTGCACGAATCAGAATCAAAAACTCGCTCAAGTAAAATAATAAGAACACTGGACTGATATTAACTTTCAGAGGTGGAGAGTGAGCAATTCAATATCGCCTAATTTATTTTCTGATTATCTTATTATTTCATCCTTGATTACTTGTTATCTTATTTTATCTTTTATCTTACGTTCTGTTGTTTGTGTAGTACCTTTTAAGAAACATTTATGTTTGCGTTTTCTTTATCAGACAATTTTCAATTTCTTTTACGACCCCTCTTTTATTTTATTCTATCTATCCACCTTAGTAGAATACTTTACCGTTTCTAATTTGATTTTGCTAACTCTAAATTATTTACTTTATTCACACTATCTTGCACCTTCCTCACCAGGATGCCACTCGTAATTACTTCATTTAAGTAACTAAGTGTAAAAATAGGTCTGACGTGTGCGTTTAGGAAATGACAGTTTTCATTTAATTTCATATGAATTTCTGTTACACGTGCCGTTAATTACATGTAAAAAATTATTTCTCAGTCTTAAGCAAATGCTCACACACACACATACACAAATACACAGATGTGGCATACGATTATCTAGTGGTTAGTCAGATGTTGCTAAATCGTTGTAATTTCACTGGGATGAGTGTACACGTGCAAAAGTTGATTACTCCTTAATAAAAATCAAACGAGAATACATACACAAAGGCATGGCGTACGCTTATCTAGTGAGTTTTCAGTAATTGTGACTAAATCACTGTAATCTCATTTCAAAGCGTGTACACCTGCAGACATATACACAAACCAATTTGACATACACTTTCCCAGCATTTTATGCTTATGAAATCTAACAACAAGTATAAATGGGGCAGTTTAAACTAATATTTCCACTTGACATATTGATTGTCAACTTAGTATGGTATGAGCTTTCCATTGAAAATATATCCGTATCCGGATATCAAAAATTCTGGAGAAAAAATCAGGAAGACAGCAGATGCAAACAAATCGTATCGCAACTCCATTATCTGGTAAATGATCTTTTCCCTGTCGCGCAACATGTTTCATTTAAATTTTCGTGTTTTCCCATTCAATGAGCCATCCATCTGGCGAAGCCTCGGTGGAAATTCTATCCAGAACGTATTTTTGGCCTGACATGCGGCGAGATGTCAAGAAGTGTTCAGAACAATGTCTAGAATGTCAGAAATGTAGTGACGAAACACACCAAAACGGCGCCACAGGTCATTCCAGTGCCCAAAGTCCGGTTCACGCACATACCCGTTGATCTAGTAACCTTACCTGCCGTGAACAATATGCGATATCTACTGCCAATACAGGATTGCACAACTCGATGCTATGAGGCCGTACCACTGCCAGACATGAAGCAAGACACTGTCAGTTATGCTTCAGAGCTCAATTGGTTCGCTTGGTTTGGTGCTCCAACTGAAGTGACAACCGATCGTGGCACACAGTTCCTCGGCGAAGAATTCGCTGCCATTCTGAAATACTATAGTGTCAAACAGTCCGTGACCGCAGCTCGCAATCCGAGAGTAAATGGTTTCATCGAAAGGCCACACCGGGAACTGAAAGCGGCGCTCAAGGCTAGCCCAGAAGAAAATTGGCTTGTGGCTTTACCGAAAGTACTCCTTTCAATGCCTCGTGAGCCGATCAAATTTAGTTCCGCTGAAATGGTATTTGGCGTATGTCTACGGCTGTCTCGCGAACAAGTCCGATCACGCTCTGAAACTGCAATAAAGATGAACGATCCGGCATTTCTGTTACCACTTCGCAGTTATCTAAATTATAACGCTCAGTATCGGCCGATCTGTCCTACACATCAGCAACATGGTCCAATTTATAAACGCAAAGATTTTGATAGCTTCAAATGGTTCTTCGTCAACAACGATATGGATAACAGGATTCTAGCTAAAACGTAGCGCGGTCATTATCATGTGTTAGATCGACGTCAGAATTATATCATTTTGGAGGTTAATGGATAAGATGAAGCTGTCTGCAAACACAGACTATACCCGGCCGACGCTGATCCCAATGACCGGCTGTTCCGCGATGTTGACCTATCAGGCGGTGAAGAAACGATAACTCCACCTCCAGACAGTTTAGCTGACTACGGACTGACGCCCGTCATCTCATCAACAACCGAGGCAACTGACGCCGTCACGCCGCCGCGAGATATAGATGAACCAGAATCAGTGTTGACAGAGCCAACATCAGTTGTTACACGGTACGGCAGAGCAATAACACCTCCTGTAAGGTTATCCCCCTTCATTTTGTACTCATTTTCATTGTCAGGGTGGTGTATATAAAACGTTTCTGATCCTTTGACGTGAGTGATTTCAAATTCATTCTCGTGTATTCGTGTAAGTTGCGAGTTGAAAAGTCGTGAATATAAATACTCTTTCTTTCCTCTGACCATCGAGAGTAGATGAAGGTGGTCGGTGTAGATCTTGTGGAAGTGTACGATCTACCGGTAGATTGCGAGTAACTCTTTCTCTAATTTATCATATCGCGTCTCGCAAGGTTTTAGTTTTTGCGAGATGAACACGATAGGTCGGTGTACCCCATTGATGGACTTTTGAAGTACTGCGCCTGTGGTAACGTCGGATGCGTCTGTGATCAATTCAAATGGTTGAGACCAATCAGGTGAATGTAGCATAGTCGCTTTGCATTAAGCTCTTTTGGCATCCTCGTAAGCCTTCATGAGCTGAATGAGTTGTGACTTCTTGACAAAACAGCTTTCTGGCACGAGATATTTGTGAGGAGGTGCCAGAATCTTGGCAAGGCAAGGTATGAATCGAGAGTAGTAGTTCACCTTGCCCAAGGTGGTTGGAGGCTGTAGATCTTGAATGGCACGAAACTTAGCAGGTAGAGGTGTCATGCCTTTCTCGGAAATTTAATGACCAAGGAATTCAATTGATATCTGTGCAAAGACACATTTGTTGCCATGAAGCAGGAGGTCATAGTCTGCTAGACTTGCGAGTAGAACGTAAATATGCTACATATGTTCGGACATTGAGTTTGAGAATAACAGAATGTTGTCTAAGTAGAGAATTTCAAATGGTAGACAATCTAGTATTTCGTCCATAACGCGTTGAAATGCTGGAGATGCTTTCTTAAGACCGAAAGGCATATAACGCTATTCGTGAGTGCCACCTTCGGTGAATCTGAGTGCAATATAGGATACGGAGTCTTTGTCTATAGGTACTTGAAAATAGGCTTTCACTAGGTTGAGTTTTGAGTACACAGCATGACCGGTAGCTAATCTGAGCAGGTTAGTTGGATTTGGCAGGATGTACGAATTAGACTGTGTGCAAGAATTGAGAATACGATAATACTTGCACACTCTGTATGTTCCGGGTTTACTCTTTGATATCACTTCCACAGGCGATGCAAATGGTTAGCTGGTTCGTGCACATGAGGAAGTGGCTTCGATAAGATGATACGATGAGCTGTGATGGCACGCTTCCTCTTGAGATCGGGCATAAAGGAGATAGGTTTGAAAATCTCTTCATGTCGCTTTAGAACATCGTCCAGTTGTGGTACATGAGGGACTGAAGGAATAAGCTGTATAGATAAGACTGTTTTGACGCGTGTCATGTCTTTTAGCGCTTATGATAGCAACTAGTTGTCGGCAGTGCATATCTCTCGTGTTTTTGTACGTATAGTAAGGTCGAAATGTTCGAGGAAGTCACGTCCAATGATGTTTCCAGTAGTATTGGCAGTGATGAACGGATAATTGAAAAATCGTTTTGAGTTGGAGAACGAGATTGTGTGTACTCGTACCCCAAACATCGCTATGTTGGAGCCATTGGTGCTGACCAGACTGCTGGTGTTGACTGGGTGGGTGGGTTTGAAATAATTGTGGCGAAGTAAGCTTACATCTGATCCAGTGTCTATGAGAAATAATTCGCCAGAGTTTGTGTCACAGATGAGGAAATATATTGATAGTGGCAACAAACGATGGGACTGTTTGCTGGTGTTTGGGCGTTTGAAGCATGACTTGATTGGAGCCGTCGCTGTAAATACAATAGTTTGATTGCGCTCTACCGCGAAAGCAACGTGCTTTGAGCCATCAGACGTGGAGCGGCCAACAATTTTAGACTGACCAGCTTCTACTGCCGCAGAGGAGGCTGACAACAGCAGTTTTCCAAACCCTCCATGGGCAGATCATCCTCAGTTGTCGAAGGTGACCGCACCCATTTCCAAGTCGCGTCTGTGCGCGGTAATGTGCAGCCATTTCTGTTGGAATAGTGCGTGGAGTGGCCAAAGCTGTGTTGATTCGGACACCACTCCGCCGGTAGCTGTGGAACTGTGGCCCGACCTACCTTTCCGATCTGGTGTCTGGCGCTGCTTGTCGGCGCGTTGCAGTCTCTGTCATGGCTGCGAACATGTTCCCTCAGTGTGTTTCCTGAGCTGGACGTCATCTTGTGTGTGTGCTGTCGAGTATACATGACAGTGTTACATCGTCCTCACCTGTCATCCTGTGGCTGTGATTTGTGGCTCAGGATTTGTTTTCTTGTGTTTCCCTGCTTTACCGGATTCACTCTTGCGTGGCATTCATCTAAAGTGCTTGGACTAATGGAAGGACCAGCGCCTGATTGATATTCTCATAGGCAAGATGCTGATTAATTCTTTATTCGCTGCGAGTTCGACGAAACGGGGCATCATTTATGTAGGAGGTTTTGTACTTAATGTAAGAGGTTCTGCGGGATAGTTTTCTATTTAGTGATGCTGTGCCTTCCTACATATGCCTGGTAGCTGTTGTTACGATCTTTGTTCATAATAAATCCGTGGCCCTTTTCCGAAGGGTGATATGAGAAAGCTCATTCGAAGTATCATTCTTTTATTGAACACAATGTTGCAAAGCAAATAAAAGTAGTCACAATAAGCACAAAATATAAATCCAGAACGTATCGGCAAAATTGACACTTTGTTTAAACTGGAAAGTATTCAAAATATATAAATCCAGTGTGTTTTAGGAATTTAATTTAGATTTACTGATAATCAATGAAAAGCACACAAAATATAAATCCAGAATGTCTTAGAAGTATAATTAAGATTTATTGCTAATCAATGAGAAGCACACAAAATATAAATCCAGAATGTCTTAGGAGTATAATGTAGATTTACTGATGATCAATGAAAAGAACACAAAATATAAATCCCGGTTTTGAGCGTTATCACAACAATCCACTCAATGCTATCGCGCGGTGTGTTTTATTAATAAACAAAATCCTATTAATTACAATTAAATTTGCAATTCCAGAAATCTCAAGTGAAACTGCTTGAAACTAACAGAGATTATTGCTAAATTCACAGTTAAGATAAATATTGTGTTAAACCAGAATTAGCCTATGTGACCTTAAAGAGAACTATATTTGAAAAAACTAAGCTTCGTTGGGTTGTAAATCATAAATACTAGTACTACTACTACTACTACTACTACTACTACTACTACTACTACTACTACTACTACTACTACTACTACTACTACTACTACTACTACTACTACTGCTACTACTACTACTACTACTACTACTACTACTACTACTACTACTACTACTACTACTACTACTACTACTACTACTACTACTACTACTACTACTACTACTACTACTACTACTACTACTACTACTACTACTACTACTAATATATATATATAATAACCACAACAACATATTAATACATAATAATAATAATAATAATAATAATAATAATATGTAATAATAATAATAATATATAATTAATTTTTGAGGCCATCTAACCTGAAAGTTCAGAAGATCAAGGTAAAAATAAAAAGCACTATTATGTAAAAGTGAGTCAAAAAGTGACTAGCAATTTTTTTATCATTTAAGATAGTTCGTACAAAACGGGTAAAAATAGTACCACTTGCTGTTTGTAGCACAGCCGCACCTAGATATCAAAATAACAGATTATTTTTATTGGTGTAGAAGCTACAGCCCCAGTATTTAATGAGAATCCCATAGTAGCCAAGACGGATACAATCTTAAAATGCCTATTTGAATCGGATAATTTATTGTTCTCCTCCATATCTGTTAAGTTCATGCCTACTATATCTTGAGCTAAATTATTAATGTCCACAAATTTAAGATTAGCCTCCATGTTAATCACACTTATATATTTGATTAATCTAGTGATAGGCGAAGGACTCTGAACTTCTTAAGCAACGCTACACCCGAGTTAATATCCTGGAAAGAGATTAGACGCGTGAAACAGAATTATTGAATTACATGGAGGGATTTTATCCTCTAAACGTTTAATTCCGCATTTGGAAAGTATATGTCCAAGATATTTAATTGAAGAGCATTCAATTTTACTCTTATTGGGTTTGACGACTAACCCATATTTTTCCAACCTGGTCAAAACCGTTTTCAAATGATTATGATGTTCATCACGTGATCGTCTATGTACACCCTAGCAAATAGACAATTCTGCAGGACTTCTTCAGGCAAACGCTGGAATATCTGACTGGCGTTCTTCAACCAAAAAGGAATTCGAAGGTATTCATGCGAGCCCCTTCCTGGAAATCTGACTGCGTCGAGTTCTATAGAATTTTCCTCGAACTGTATTTGATAGTATGCTTTCTGGAGATGTAAAGTTGAATAAACCTTCCTATTCTGGTTAGGGAGAGGCTAATAATCACCCATAGTTTAATAGACGATAATTCTCACAAACCCTTCATTGCCCCGGTTCAGGGTTGTGAACTACCATTATTGGGGATGCAAAATTGGAATTTGATCTTCTACAAATTCCCCCTTCGTACAATTGATGTAATTCAGACCCAAAATCTGTTGTTGGGAATTTAGTAAACAAGGAATTGGAGCCACCAATTCAATTTGGTTCTCTACTCCTGTCTTCATTCAATTTCCTTAGCACAAAAATGTTGAAACACTGCAAGGTGTTTCTCGATGATATCAGCAAAACCAAATGCGACTATGGGACGGGGTAAAAGGACTGTTCAAACTACTGAAATATTAGACTCAGTGTGTTTAAAAACCTCAACGCCTTCTCCGGTGGTCCAATTTTGGATCAAGTGCCAGTTTTAAATGAATCAAGAAATCCATCCCATTATATGGTCCGTGAAATCGGCTACCCAAAATTCCACTTAAAAGAAAATTTCTGTCCCGAGTTTACCGACAGTTCTTTTACCCCATAACTCTTATCGGACTACCATTGGCGACTCATAGTTGATAATCAAATTTGGGGCAATCTGCTGTCACCACATCTGACCTAACTCTGCTTACTGCTGCACCAATTTAAACAAAAAACTCCAAACCATTTAATTTATAATTAAATTTTAAAAATTTTATTAGATAATCCGGCAACGCTTTGAAGTTCTCCGCTTAAGCAGAATCTAACCCTCTTGACGTCCGTGTCAGTGCTCTTCGCTATTGTCGCATCTTTTGATTTTGCTTTAAGTATACCTTTTAGAGGCACACAATGAACCCTTTGCAATGGAACCCCCCCTACGGCTCCTACTAGCGGGGGTTTTGTATTTTGCCCGGTGAGGAATTTCTCTCTACCGGTTATGTGCTTTCTTTTAATCTGCGTCCACCTACACGCGGGTATATGCAGTTTTCTCCTTTGCACTTGTCACTTCGTCCGTTTTCACAATGTGCCTAACACCATCCGCGCGGCCCATCGAAGTTTTGACGCGAGTTACTCTTTTGAAGTCAAGAATTTCAATCCTGACATTGAAATTTCAAAAACGTTCTTGCCATATCATCAATTTTGCGATTCATATTCGCAACTTTTCTACTTAATGAACGAAAATTTTCAACGCTATATATATATATATATATATATACCGAGTCTGTAAAGGATACCAACACTATGGCTATTGTGTCAGTACCCGATACCAACATTATAGCACTGAATAAGATACGTGGTACTAACACTATGGTTGCCGAGTCGGTACATGGTACCAACACGATAGATTTCAATGCATGCTGTAGTTAACCAAAATTGAGAATTACAGACTCCTTATATATATTAAATAGAATGAGTTAGCGTCGAAGTCGCATTGTCGAGACTTTATATGATATTAGCTTCACTTCTGCGTGTTTTCGCATTCGTCTAGGTGATTGTACCGTCATTTTTACTCACATTCCTAACCCAATTATATAGTGGGTAAAGGGCGTAATACCGGCTCCTACTGATGAGTCGCCAGTAAGCACAAAGCTAATGTGCACGAGATTATACTTTTCCTTCCTGCTGTCTTCGGTTTATCCTTCTGGTGATAATTGAACTAATTTGTTACTAGGTGCGCAACACCTAATACATACTTTTCTTGCAGTGTCAGGATAGTTTCTGTATCTGACCTGCCTGGCTGCACCATGTCTGAATCTGTTGTTACAGGATTTTCCTGCGTTTCCTGCTGTTTATACACACCATCTAGTCCTCTGCGTTTATTTGGGAAATCAACATTCATTGTCTTAAATACCTCTAATGTGGTTCTAATCCTGGATGGTAGCTCAGCTTTAAGAATGCAATTTTCCACATCTCGGGATATATTCAATCAAAGACAATTTACGGTTCTTCTTCAGCAATTCGGGTTCTAAAATTGTCTATGGCACTTCTGAAATTCTCTGGCAATGCCATCCATGCTGCAGCAAATTTTTCCATAGGACTTACAATTTATTAAGCTTTAAATAGTATCTGAGCATCTCCGAACCAAATTGAATGTTTTTCGGATTTTTATGGTTGTAGACTGACAATTTTTAGAGCGGCGCGGTCGTTTTGTTTTGTTGAGGCTCCAATACAATTAGTTAATTAGAACGCCATAGACACCAAGTCGGATTCAGTTTTCATATGCCTATATGAGTCGGAAAAGTTGTTGTTCTACTCCATATCTGTTAAGTTCAAGCCTATAATATTTTGAGCTAAATTATTAATATCTATAAATTTAAGATTAGCTTCCATGTTAATCACACTTATATATTTGATTAATCTAGTAATAGGCGAAGGACTGTCAACATCTTAGGTAACGCTACACCCGAGTTAATAACCTGGAAAGAGAATAGACCCGAAAAACAGAATTATTGAATTACATATTCCTGAATGTTTCTAATATGCATAAATAAAAACGCAAATTATTGTCAAGATCAATATTTGTAAAACCGAACTGAGAAATAAAATGCCAAATGCAGCTTGCTAGAGAAAGTCACGCCAGAACAGTTACAGAATTCTAAAACTCGAATTACGGACAATTCCAAATTATGTTTACTGCAAAATATTTAAACAAAATATGTTATAGAAATTAAATGAATAATTTCCTTTTTAATAATATTCCTTTCAATTAGCCACTGTGTTTAAATATATCAATAATTGTCACTTGAATTTTGGCGGAGAAAATTTCTTCCTATACACTGGGATTATATCGACTAGAAAGAATTCTTTACTACGTGTGCGTGCTGTCTCCTGTCATACTGACTTTCACCTACGCTTACTTCTGGACTTGCATCTCACACAGAGTCAATTTTAGTCACGCAAATATTGTCCCTGCAGAACTAGTGATACGGAACAGGCGTGACACAGTTTTAGGTGTCTTTTGCGGGGTTGCTATCTAGTTCATGATTCTATACCCGTCCTACATATCAATGGTGGCTATTATTACTACCCGTGCACATGATCAGTCTCTGATCCTTTTCGGATAGTTGATATGAGAAAGCCGAAACTTGGTTTCATACATATATTAGATATAATGTTGCAAATAGAAATATAATTCACAGTTAGTCCAAACTGACAATAAAACAGATTTTAATGCAAGAATAGGTCTTAGACACCATTCACAGTTAAACTAAATTGTCCGTCTTCTAGACGTCAAAAATTAAAATGATTTATGTTTACAAAGAGAAATGTTTTATGCACAATCAGTTATTCGCTTACAAATGTCTGAATTGAACTGTATTTATACCATCGATTTAAAACATATGATGACATGGAAAAAGTCATCGTAAAAAGTTATCATTAAAAATGAAGGGGTAAACCCCATAAAGCCTTCAATGACAAAAAACTCGATTGAAAATGCATGATGACATGAATGGAATCAAGGTTAAAAGTTATCACTAAAAAGGAATATGTAAATCGTTTAAAGACTTCAATGATAAGAACTCGACTGAAAGTACATGATGACATGAATGGAATCAATGTTAAAAGTTATCACTAAAAAAGGATATGTAAACCGTATAAAGACTTCAATGACAAAAAACTCACAAATATTTAGTTCACTGCTTGCTATGGTTTTAAACTGCTGTCATTATACTAATCCCTTATTCTCTGAAGTTCGTATGGTGTTATTATAATGTGAATAGTAATTCCAATGCGTAACTTCTACAACTAAGCGAAATAAGTTCACTGTGACACAATAGTCCACCGCGTGTTTCATCCGTATCGCGCGCGGTTCTGTCTATTTCATAAAACCCTATTAATTACAAATAAAATTACAGTTCAAAAAATGTCGATTAAAACTGCTTGAAACTAACAGAGATTGTTTCTAAAATCACCGTTAAGTAGAATATGGTATAAGAACAGATTTAGATTATTTGACCTTAAAGAGCACTGTATCGAACATCTTTGGGTTGTAACACGGAGCCGCGTGTCACACAGTCTCTGGCCGCTGATATCAACGCCAAAACAGAAGGAACACCAGCCAGTCAATCAGAGCCGGTCTCAAGTATCTAGGAGTAATTCTAGACACGCCATTTGTTAACGGCAAATTTCGCTTGTTTTATTTGGTGCCGTGTTAATTAGATTTGAATTTCATTTACGCAATATGTTGGCGAATTGTTCTTGAGCCGTTAATTGTGAATCCGTTGGAAGTGATTTCAGGGCAAGCACCATTAATACTTAAAAGTTTTATTAACAGGCATTTTTGAGCAAATGACACAGAGAGGATCCTGAATTTTCCTTATTATATCTTGTGGTGCGTTCTCGTTTATGAAAATCTTTTTATACTATTATGTTAAACCGTGTACGTTAGGTCATTCATGCGGATTCTCACTTCCGTCATCATGGTCTAGGTCCCGCTTATAGGTGAGTGTGAGTATGTCGTCAGGCATAAGCTTACCTCTGGATGTCGCCTACAATATGTGTTATTTTTCAGAACCCGTTGGATTTCTAGGCTAAGTTCCCGTCTGGTTGTTTCATTCTCAATATATAGACCATGGTAACCGCAGCACTGTCTTTAGCATTTTGATACTGTAAATTACACGGGCAGCTTGTCTAAAAGTAATATGTTTTGCATGGATCCTGGAATCCCGTGGAAATAATGTTGCAGTACATTTTTCAAATTCCGGTGCGCTCAACTGACATTTCTGAGTGATGGAGAAAAGTTGCGTTCAGAGAATGCTAAATTTATTAATTTTTGCATCAATGATTTATTTACTACGAGTCGGGGTTCTTCTTAGCAAAGTATAATCTTCTCTGTTGCGACTTTCTTCAGCGGTAAAACTCAAAGTATCGGGTGAAATAACTGAACGCACAAAAAGCAATGGACCCATCAAACTGATATAAAGTAAATTTTCGTGTAGTGGCATTGAAAACAATCAAATAGCTTGCTCTTTTTTGTGATTTTCAACGCTGAGAGCAGTTCACTATTGAAAGTTTTTGTGAATATCTTTTGTAATAACGGGCCAGTGCAAACACGACTGCAGTGTTTCCATGAAGTGCCCTACGTAGGATATATCAGGGTATTTCACAAAAATTGATCAGTTATTTTTGTATGTACTTCAACAAATTAATTTTACGGCTTGTACAACATCTGGTAAACGCCTGTGCATTAGAGATTTGGGTTGTTAAATATTTCTATATGGCCCACTCTAATATTTGTAGCCATTTTTTGTTTACAATATAATTGTGTATCGCTTTTTTGAGCATACAACATACACATTGCTCTGGGCGGTTTTTGATTCTAATAATTCTTTTATGCTTATGTCTGATACGTCTTTCATAAATGATATGCATCCTAACGGAAAGTCAAAATGAAGGCGTATACCAGTTTATTCTAACATTGCATGGACGATGCTTTGGAATCCTTAGTCAATCGAAACGTCATTTTAGCCCAAATTGGCTTTCATAAGAATGGTTGTGTAAAAGTCATCCGTAGAAGTTTACCATGTCAATCAACGGTGCAAACGTTTTTATGCGGTAATGGGTTGTACGTTCGAATCTAATTGCTTATATCCAATTTCTGAAACTAAACAACCCAGGGAATTTAATTGCCGAATGCTCTGTTTCTATTCAGGATTAAAGTTTAATCAAAACATTTCAACAGAGCTTGCTGCAATTAAATACGCAAGCGTTGTTTGGCAGATACTCAAAAATTTTAATCGTTATCGTTTGAAGCCGTACAAGATAAATCAGACATATGTTGGCTATCATAATTTGGAACATGTTTGGTGCGTTCTAAATGAAATGGAAATTACCCATGAGTACCTGTTTTACTACTGTCCACCAGGCTTTGGTCTTGAAATCCATTTTCGAGAAAACCGGTCAATCATGAAATACCAATTACCACACCCTTGGTGTAGCAACAAACCAAATGACATCAGAAAAAGATAATAAAAGGATTAAGTAACCGCGTTTTATTACTAAAAATCAGCTGCAGAACGGATTAAGCCATCCTCCTTCGTAACACAATACTTAGAGACTTCAAACACTTATGAGCGTGGCTCTAAAACGCCAGCCTCTATCCCCTCTCGAGTTGTTCGTGTATCGTCGCTAGTTTCTTTAGAAAAGCACCATATACTCATATTGTTTCGTAACGACTATTTAACTTTGTCCGTTCTTTATAGAAAATTTCCGTAGGCACGGAACATTTGGTGCAGTCAGGCAGCCAGAATAAATATACGTATTTGATTCAAAATTATTTACACCTCTCAGAAAGCTGACTTGCTCCTCTCTGTATTGGTGTACTGTATGTCGGTTGTATGCGACTCATAAACTTCGGCCTCGAGATGCTTATACTTTCATTCTTACAATCCATGTTTTTTACATATTTTCTAATAAAATCAATGCCAAAATAAGGCGTCTGTGAATTCTCCCCAAACAATGCATAATAAATATTATTATTTATCCATAAATTAGTTCGTCACTTTTTATATCCTCCATCGCCGCGACGGAAGTCTGACACAAATTTTCTCTCGTATTTCGTACCTTGTTTCATAACCAAAACTGGAAAACACCAGAACATCGTTTACAGTATCATATTGAATTTACGCAGTCTCTCTATTAAAATGTTTTTAAATTCCATTTTAATAAAAGTCCTTAGGTGTAGCAAAGCTTTTGGAACATCTTTATTCACGTTGGAAATCTGGTCCTTTATAAATTGTAGAGTGTCTGCATATCTTTCTTCATAGATTGATAATTGTGAGTAGCCGAATGTTCTTGATTCTGAACAAAACCTGTTTGATATTTGTGTGGGATGGTAAGCCACCTAAAAATAACTGTTTATTGGTAAACCACACTGATTTTGCAGCGGTATTGGTCACAGCAGATGATGATCTTACATATTGTTACAGTTTCCAAGCCACAAGGTTGCTGATGCTCTTCGCAAACTCTCATTATATAGCGGAATTAGCTTCAGTAAGAAAATTTGCCTCTGAATACTTTTGTAAAGGGGCTTAAACGTGGTGCTGTTTAACCTTGGGTGATGGCCATTATTGCTACATATTCTAGAGCCTAATTTTTTTCTTCCTGGTCCCAGGCATGCTCGGCAAACCGCTATATCTGACAGGGCCAGGAAATATGAAATGGATAGTCGCATTTGGTTGCAAACCGGAAAAAATTCTCATAAATATTAAAAAATCCTCACATAACATTTCCCTTGGTAACCTGGTTAAGCATTTCCTGTTATCGAGATAATTCGGCGAAAGCCTCCAGCTGCCAGGAATAGAAATGATCCATTAATATGCGTTTAAAGTTTGTCTATGGCGGGTCTATCAACAGTTCTAATTGGATAGTCACTTTACGGTCCACCAATTCCTGTAAGTCGATAAGTAAAATTCATGATACTAACCATAAATCTTGAGTTTGCATAGAGGCTTCAAATTAGTTGAACAACAACTATAGATTTCACACATGCATTGGTGTCATCAATGGCATAAATTCTGATGAATACGGGAAATAACTGGTCGATACTGATGTAAAAATTACATTTGCTTGATTGCAAATATTATGTTTGCTCATTTTATTTTGGTGGATTTTGCAGATTCCCTCGCATTTCAAAAGGCGTTTTCATATAAGCGTGATACAATTTACATTAACTCTGAAATAAATGTGTTCATATTCCTGAATAGAAGATGAAAACCCATTCAATTCATCACTGTAAGCCAAAAAGTATAGAAACGGTCGCTATGTTTTAATAAAATTATTTATAGGAATTTGCTTATATGAGGAGCGCCCAATTAATTAGACCAATTGACATAATTTATTTATTTATAATTTCCATTTGAAGCTCAGCTTCTGCACACAGCATCCTCCTGATTATTTTTAATCTTACGTTACTATAGGAAAATCTCGTATTTACATCAACACAAAATAGAGCCGTTGTAATTTTCTCAATCACTAAGACGACCGATGTTTGGTATGGATTTATAAAAATACTTTACGGTGTAGTTCTGAGATGATTAAGCAGCGGTAAGCTCATGGTACAAAAAAATTGAAAATTAGAAGAACAAACGTTCAATTTCATTTCAATTGTTTATTCCTTTAGGCAGATATCATAATAATTAACGACTTTTCATGTTATGACTGATAGAAATGCTGAAATGACCGTGTGGTCATTTAATTAAGTGACACAAAAAAGCATTACAATGAAATTTCTTGCATTACAATACAATTTAAGAACAATATTAAAACAATACATTAGCTTGTGTAAGAAGCTTCACAAAACAAAAGATAAAATTAAGCCGCTACACTAATCAGGCGCACATGAGATTCAATTTTCGGACTTAGACCTCATGCACGTCGAGGATAACATGTCCTATATATAGGCAATAAGAGAGCTACAAAGAATTTCATATAAATATGGACATGCTAATAGATCAGATATCTAACATCATAATTTAGAGATGGGACTTGCTAAACTTGGATGGTTACCATTGCGTATCAATGGGTGGTCAAAGTAGAGTGTCACAGTTGTTGTAGCTGTAGCTGAAAAATCACAAGGTTCGATTTGAAACGCAGCAATAATAATGGAAGGAAACAAAGATTACATAAAATATAATAGGAAACTTGCTCTAACAAAATAGTATGTATTTTTGATCAAGATTAGCTAGTATGTGTCTGGACAAAATTAACTACAATTTACTTAGTTTCAGAATGTTGTCCTTTATTTACTATTACATAACTTTATATATTGATTAGGACCTTTATAGAGGGTAACAGTTAAAAACGAAGCTTTACGTTAAATGTTGCAATTTTATTACAAATTAGACTTATTTTATTTTCCATAGGTAAATATATAAATTATAATTTCTGTAAATTTATTGTAACATCGTATCTTAATCAAGCATATTATTGTAATAATACTTGTTTATCTTCTCTGACAGGATTTTGCGTTAGGTGCATTTTCATTGCTCTATATTTTCTTAACCAGTAATACCAACCGTCAATACGTCATTTAAAAAAGGTAAAATAAATATTTTTACGCAAGAACGGAGAAATTCAGATTATTCTTTAAACCAAGTTTGCGAGCGTGAAATTTTCACCAATCCCATTGTGTTTAACCAGTCGTCGAACAAAATAGCAAAATTACCGTTTGTCACACGTACTTATACGTTTTGATCTTCCATCATCAGCAAATGGTGTAGCGACGGTCAAACTGCGATGAATATATGGAAAGCAAAATAAGATATTCGTCTCTCATCTCCAGTAGACTCGTATATATTGTACTTGACTGGAAATTTCGACTGCACAATTTCTATGGAGACAGGAACTTTAAAATTTTGCAGCTTTCGCTACATATATATTGATAATAAAATTTAGTATTAATTTATTTTGCTTGAAGTAAACACCAATCGGATTGTATTTAACCAGAATTCGTACAACACAGCAAATGTACCGTCAGTCAGACGTACAGACGTCTTTCGACCCTCCATTATCACCAGGGTACGACGGTAAACTGACTAACGAGGATCAAACCGCAATGCATACTAATGGAAAGCAAAATTAGATATGCGGCTCTCAGTTATAGTTATAAATTGAACTTAAAAGGAAATGAGAGCAGATGAATTTCTACACAGTCTCGAGCTATGATATTTACAGCTACCGCCATATATATATATATATATATATATATATATATATAATATATATATATATATATATATATATTCTTATAATTAGGAAAACAACACATAAATAACATATATATATTGTACAATTCAATATATATTGATTGTGCGGGTGGCGGTAACATCTCTTTAAATAAAGTTTGCTAACTAGACGTAAAATCAAGTTCCATTGTATTTAATCAGTCGTCGTACGACAGATCAAAATTACCGTCAGTTAATGTTCTGACGCGTTTCGACCTAAGATTATCTACATCACAGTACGACGGCAAACTGGCTGGCGTGGATCAAACCGCAATGCATATTTATGGAAATCAAAATTAGATATTCTATTATCACCTCCAGTTGTCTCGCTTACATTGAATGGAAATGTCGGCTGCACAATTTCAATGTAGTCGCGAACATTAACTGTTTGCAGCTTTCGCCACATATATGATCAAAATAAAATTCAACAATCATTGACTTCACGGGTGGTCATAAACATTATTAAAATCAAGTTTGCGAGCTTGAATTAAATATCAATCACATTGTATTTAACTAGTCGTCGTACAACATAGCAAAGCTATCGCCAGTCACACGTACTGACACGTTTTGAACTTCCATCATAAACCTCCGCATACGACGGCAAACTGACTGGCGTGGTCAAAACGCAATGCATGATTATGAGAGTCATATAGTCTCCGGTCTCCTGATTCAGGTGAAATTCTTTAGTAAAATAAAACAGTCACCTAAACCATAATGTTTACATTGGTACATTAACGGCTGCATATTCCAAGATCGAACTAATCCAAACTGTATACGTTTGTTTTTATTTTATTCGATATTATGTTTCAACTTAATAGCGTCCAAGTTTTCTTAGCGCAGACAATTAATATTTTGATATGCCTCGGAACAGAAGCTGCACACAAAATGTCTGTGCCCAAATCTTTGAATTAGTACTTAAAGTTTATCGTAAAAACATATATAATTAATTTCCCTCCTATTACCGATTATTAACCTACGTTTTTTCTATTACTCGTGAAGCTTAATGATATTAAATACCTACTCAGATCATAAATATATGATACTAGAATAATATAAAATGCTACAGTATTCTGGAATCCATTGAGCAGATGATTATTACGTCATCAGCAATTGTGAGAATTCGCAAAAAATGATTTTAAATAATGTCGGCCACAAAGTTGATCTATGCGATGCTCCATCCTTTAAATTTATTATTTTCAAACAAATATTATTTACTTTAATAATCATGCTAATATTATATAAATAATGGCCACGTAATCTAAAGGTAATCGGATCAATATTTATGAGCTAATCGCCCTGATAATAGCATTAAATATGTAAAGTCAAAGGCATTAGATATATCAATAAAATACTTTTGTAATTCTATGTTAGTAATTGTTGATCTATATTGTAACATGCGGCTCCGCGTTACAACCCAACGAAGTTCAATTTTGACAAATATAGTTCTCTTTAAGGTCAAATAGTCTAATTCTTGTTTTACACAATATTTCTCTTAACTGTGATTTTAGCAACAATTTACGATAGTTTCAAGCAGTTTTAATTGGGATTTCTTGAATTGCAAATTTAATTATATATAATAGGGGTTTGTTTAATATTAATAGACACACGCGCGAAATACGCAGGTAACATGTAGTGGATTTATGTGACTTAACGTTCAAACCCAGGGTTTACTTGTTTAGCATGCCTTAACCATTTTTACACACCTACTAACAGTTTAATTATGATTCTTATAATACATACTTAAGGTATTTCTCAATCATTTATCCGAAACCCTACAGTTCAGTGGATTTATGTGATTTAACACTCAAAACCTAGCTTACAGTGAATTATTGTGACATCGCCAAACTTGGAGTTATATTTTGTGCTTATTGTGACAATTTTTATGCTATTATTACTTTTGCTTTGCAATATTTTGTTCAATAAAACAGTTACTTTTCAACTGAGCTTTCTCACATCACCCTTCGAGAAGGGCCAGGTTTAGTCATGAACGCGGATCGTAATAACAACTACCAGGTATTAGGGAGGAGGACATAACCTCACTAAATATACAACTAGCCCACAGAACCTCTTACATTAACGACAAAACCTCCTACAATGTATCGTTTAATTATATTGGAACAAATCAAAGTCTTCTAGTAAAATAGAGTCGAAACTTTCAAGTATTAATCGTTCAATTATTTTAAAATAGAAGCTAGTCTATAAACCATCTTTAAGCAACGGCTAGACCACTATTGTTTTCAATACAAATTAAAAATATAACGTGATTTAAAATATTGTTTAAGACGCGCAAAACGTATACTAAAAGGTTAAAGTCTGTTGAAGTAGATCATTCTTCAATATAACAAGATTATCTATTGTGCTTTATAGATATTACTAGTAAATTTAAGTTTATTGTAGGAGGAGTTGCGGTTTATGTAAGAGGTTTTGCGGGGTAGCTATTTATTTAGTGATGCTATGCTATTCCAACATATGCCTGGTAACTGACTTTGGAAGAAATGGGTTTGTGGGCAGTGTTTATACTCAATCTTGTGATGTGAGTAGCCTAAGTCGAATTATCATACGTGTATCATGAACAAGGTTGGAAAGTAATCTAAAATTCATAGTTAGTCAAAATTGACCGTGCTCTAGACGGCAACAAAATAAAATATTGTTAACACAAAGTTAATATCTAGGCACAAAAGCAAAGTCATAATAAACACAATAAATAAATCCAGAATATCTTAGCAGTGTAGTTACTGTTCATGGATAAACGATTAAAAACACAAAATATGAATCCATAATGTCTTAACAGTGTAGTTATCGTTCACGGATAAACGATTAAAAACACAAAATATAAATCGCGATTTTGAGCGTTATCCCTGTAGAGGTTAAATTAATTATTGGACACCAATTAACCTCTCATATAAAAATAAATCAATTTTTATTTTTGGACATTTGATGTTATCGCTGTTTCGTAAAACAATATTGTAATTTTTGAAAAATATTGTAAATTTTTTTGGAAGTTCTTTTGTTCATATTGTCGAAGTTTTGGACTTGTCTTGTGGAAGAAAATGAGAGAGTTTTGATCTGAGTTTCTGAATTTCATAAGCGGGACACTGCGTGGTTCCATCTCCGACTCTTTGTGAATAAAACATTATAATCTTCTTGTTGATTTGATCTTTTTAATTATCAGCGAAAAGAACCACAAATTTGCTTTGGGTATTTAGAGGTTATATTTGTTTTAAGGTCTCAATCATTCCGATTCAGTATCCTGTGGATATCAGCGTATCCTGGTAAGCTTATTTAATATAATATATAAATTGCAAGTAATTTAATAATATTATGTCTGGTTTATTAAATACTGAGGATACAGAGCAGTTGGCTAGTGGACTTAAGGATTGTAGTTTAAGAGATAGTTCAGAGGAACTTAAGTGTTCCAAGATAGATGATCATTCCGCATATATGGATTTTCCGAGGCTGGCATCCAAGAGACCCCCTTATTGTAGTGACCAAATGGCCTCTACAATTGGACATCAATTAACTCCTAATATAAAAATAAACAAAATTTTATTTTTAGATATTTGGTGTCATCACTGGTTTTGTAAAACATTGTTGTGCTTTTTTAAAAAAAAATATTGCAAATTTTTTGGAAGATCTTTTGTTCCTATTGTCGAAGGTTATAAGAGAGTATTATCTGAGTTGCTGAATTGCACAAGCGGAACACAGCGTGGTTCCATCTCCGATACATTTGCCAATAAATTGTTGTAATCTACTTTCATCTATTGTTCTTATTACGAATAATGAGAAGGATCTCAAATTTGCTTCAGGTCACCACCGTATCGTTCTGTAATCTGTGGATATCAGCGTGTCCCGGTTAGCATAATTAATATAATATATAAATTGCAAGATATTTAATCATAATATTGTGGCTGGTTTATTAAATATTGAGGATACAGAGCAGTTAGCAAGTGAACTTAAAGATTTAAGTTTAAACGATAGTTCAGAGGAACTTAAGGGTTCCAAACTAAATGATCATACCGCATATATGGATTTTCCGGGCCTAGCATCCCAGAGGCTCTCTTATTGTATTAACCAAAGGGCCTCTACAAAAAATGACGACCGCGCCAGGATCCTCTATGCGGAAAGATGTGATGTAGATGATCGCTTTTGCCGCAATTCTATGGATAACAATGTTAAGCTCACCATCTACAGACCAGACAAACGTTCTGAATGGGTCGAAGAAGAAAAATTTTATTTTAAACTAAAAAGGATGACCGATCCTATAGAAAGGTTTGCCCCGGCCTGGTGGTGTTTACCTGAGCCTCAGGAAATTTGTTTCTTAGAACGAACCCGTAAATGCATTTGAGCTTCTAATCGAAGAATTTTATGGACGATATCAACCCGAGAGGATTGAACGCATGACTGAGTTGTTACGTCACGAATAGATGGGAAATCAATTCAAATCTGAATTCTATGAAAGACTTATTTCAAAATTTATCGGGCTTGATATATCTGAGGAAGTTATAAATAGTATATTTGTAGCAGAATTGCCTGCTAGACCAAGAGCCACCTTGGATGTATATGATACATTGGAACTAGAGTGGCCAAAGAAGCTCAAAGGGTTGGACAAAGTGTATCGTCAGAAGGAACCTAAGGTGTATGCAGTAACCGCAGATTCACGCCTGGAGCAGCAACTCAGACATCTCTCAGAGAGACTCCTGACCATAGAGAATGAATTAAGTACCCTCCGCAGGGATGTGGGTTGGATAAAAAGAAATAAGGAAATTTCCAACAGAAGTAGGGTAAATTCTCGGAGTCAACGTTCAAATTCCAAGCATTGGAGAGGCGAATCGCGTGAGAGTGTGCAAGGACCACGCGATTGGTGCATATCGCATCGAAAATACGCCGAGTTTGGAAAATGTCAGGAGGGAGGATGTACGTTTCCAAAGGAAGCAGTCTTCCTGTAGCCTGATCGAAGCTGCCGGAAAACTAATTAAGCCCCCGCTAATAGGAACCGTAGTGGGGGTTGCGCATGCAAGGCTCCAAGGTATGCATATTCGGGGCATACTAAAATCATCGAAGTTAGGTTCGGAAGCTTCGATGGAAGAGACGCGCGGTAATACAGTCCGTAAATCTGTTAAATTTCGGTTGGCAGGTAATCTTAAAGAGGTTGCTGGTTATAGCAACAATAAGTTCGTTATAACTAATGAACTCAGCGGCTTAAATTTCTTAATAGACACGGGTGCAGAGGTGAGCATAGTTCGATCTGATGTGGTGGAAATTGATATCCCCATATTCGATTACCAACTATGGGCTGCTAATAAAAGTCCAATTGAGGTTAAAGGAGTTAAAGAATTGTCTGTGACATTGGGGCAGTAATCTCCATTTACGTGGAATTTTCTGGTCGCTGATATAAAGGATAACATCATTGGGATGGACTTTTTGATCCATTTTAATCTCGCTTTAGATCCCAAATCTAGGATCATTGGACAAAGCACTGAGATAGTGACTTATGCTGAGACTGGGACCTCAGTAGTTAGGTCAGTGAGAGTACCCAGACCCGTCCTCGCCGATGACTTGGCGAATGTCATCGAGAAACACCTGGCCATGTTTCTGCCATTCAATGCTAAACGCAAGGGTTTAGAGACAAGCATAGAACACCAAATCGAGTTGGTGAAACCATCTACCTTGTTCGCCGAAGGCTCAACCGTTAGCACAACATAAGCAGCAGGTTGTCATTGAAGAATTTAAGCGGTTGAGAGAAGAAGGAATTTGTAGGCGTTCAAATTCTAACTTTGCATCTCCAATAGTGGTTGTTCCCAAACCTGAACCAGGTCAATGGAGGGTTTGTGGTAAATATCGTCTATTGAATTCGGTAACGAATAGTGATTCGTATCCTCTACCGAACCAGAGTACTTTGCTCAGGGATATAATGGGATATGAGGTATATACAACGTTAGATCTGAAGAAGGCGTATTATCAAGTACCTATGGAGGTAGAATCTATACCGCTCACAGCTGTGCGATTCCCTGGAGGAGGATCGCATGAATTCGTATGTATGCCTTTTGGGTTGAAGAATGCAAGTCAGACATTCCAGCGTCTGACAGAGGAAGTTCTTCAAGACTGTTCATTTGCTAGAATGTATATAGATGACATCATTATATATAGTCAATCTAGGGAGGAACACCGGGAGCATTTGGACATCGTTTTGTCTAAGCTGGAACATTATGGATTGGTAGTGAAACCAGAAAAGTGTAGGATTGGTTGCTCTACCGTAAAATATCTTGGACACACCATTTCCAAGGATGAAATCAAGCCCTTGAAAGACAAGGTACAAGCAATCAAGGATGTGCCAGAACCTAGAAATGTACGCCAGTTGCGTAGATTTTTGGGCATGATTAGCTACTATCGTCGGTTCATACCAGGTTTAGCTGGAATTTTGGGGTCGCTAACTCGACATTTAGTTCGTGAACGGAACACGATCAAGAAGTCCTGGCCTATTAACTTTAGCCAAGACGACAAGGAAAAATTCCAAAGGGCCAAAGATCTCTTAAGCCAAATAATCATATTAGCACCTGTGAATTGGAATAAGCCGTTTGAGCTGGTCACAGATGCTTCTGGTGTAGCCATAGGAGCAGTGTTACATCAACGGAAAAATGGTATAGTCAAGCCGATTGGATTCTATAATCGGAAACTCCAAGATCGCGAAAAGCGATATGATACGCTTGGAAAGGATTTACTAGCAGTTTATTCTGCAGTGTTGCATTTTGAGCACTACTTAGATGGACATCAGTTTATGATATTAGCTGATTATAAACCGTTGTTGAGTATCCTTGGGAAAGCGAATAGGCTAAATTATTCTCGGCGGGTGAATTTACAAATAACCCGCCTCGCAGAATTTGATTTTACCATTAGTCATATCCCAGGAAAAGATAATGTGGTGGCAGATACTCTCAGTAGACCAGACGTATCAGATGAAGATATGACTCGTTCAGAGTCACTCGTATGCTCTATTGTACCTTCTAATGATTTTGTCCAGCAAATGATGGAAGCACAAGGTCTTGATCATTTAGTAGCTGTGTTGGAAAAGAATCCTACATATACACGCAGGAAGATTGGAGATAAGTGGCTATTATGTGAAATCTCCAGGAGCCAACCTAGACCTTATGTACCGCTAGAATTAAGGTATAAGGTAATTCAGCAGCTACATGAATTCAGTCATCCTTCCATTAAGGCAACTATCAGGATGGTCACTGATAAATATGTATGGCCTAAGATGTCGAAAGACATCAGAGCCTGGGTAAGGACATGTGCCCGGTGTCAAACTTGTAAAGTTTGGCGTCATACCAAAACTGAAATTAAAACGATTGGTATGCCAGCGGGTCGTTTCATGCATGTTCCTATTGATAAAGTAGAAATGTCTGAGATTTCTGGCCAAAAGTATTTACTCACGGTGATCGATGGGTTCAGTCGTCAGTTTGAGGTAGCAATCCTGAAGGACATGACAGCTCAAGAGGTCTTACTTATGTTCTTGCATAACTGGGTGTCGCGATATGGTGTACCGGTAAGGGTAACTACTGATCGTGATAGTCAGTTTATGTCTGAACTGTTTATCAGATCATTGAATACAATGGGGATAGAAGTAAGACACACATGTGCTTATAATCCCAGAGCTAAGGGGATGGTTGAGAGACTGCACAGGGAGCTGAAGGCTGCATTACGCTGCACCGGTGGATCTAGTTGGATACATGATTTGCCCATAGTTTTGTTGGCAATGCGAAACAGATACAGAGTTCAGTTAGGAACATCCATAGCAGAACTTGTTTATGGAGAGCCAGTGAGGTTACCTGGAGATATTCTAATAGAAGCTCCAAGTTGTCTCGATTGGGCCTCTAGTTCAGTAGATTGATTTGTTGGAGCAATGAGAGATAAAATGAGTCGTTTAGCTCCAACAAAGACTAGAAGTTCGAAGTCTAAATATTATGTATATTCAGATTTAAAGCTGGTATCGCATGTATACTTAACTAACGAAAACAGACAGAATTGTCTGACTCCATTCTATAAGGGGCCATTTAAAGTCAATCATATGACTGAGAAAAATGCATTTATAGAAGTAAATGGCACTGTAGAATGTGTAACACTGGATCGCTGTATTCCACAGTTTATTTGGACGGAGGAGGAGACTGAGGAACAGTATTCACCGAAGTATCCAGAAGTTGAGGCGAGATGTGACTCAGAAATTGGTGAGAAAAACGAAGAGTCGAATAAATATGGTAAAGAAGTAAAGATTAAAACCAAGACAACTGAGAATAAAGAACAATGCAATATGAATATGAAATCTGGTGAAGTACCAGCACAACTTGTTGAAACTCGTTCTGGAAGAGTCATCAAGAAACCGAAGAATGAAGACTACATCATGTATTGTTAATCATCTTAAACATGAGGGTGTATGTAGAGGTTAATTGAATTTTTGGACATCAATTAACTCCTCATATAAAAATAAATCAATTTTATTTTTGGACATTTGATGTTATCGCTGGTTTCGTAAAACAATATTGTAATTTTGAAAAAATATTGTAATTTTTTTGGAAGTTCTTTTTTTCATATTGTCGAAGTTTTGGACTTGTCTTGTCGAAGGAAAATGAGAGAGTTTTGATCTGAGTTGCTGAATTGCACAAGCGGGACACTGCGTGGTTCCATCTCCGACTCTTTATCAATAAATCGTTGTAATCTTCTTGTCGATTGTTCTTTTTAATTATCAGCGAAAAGAACCACAAATTTGCTTTGGGTATTTAAAGTGTATATTTGTTTTAAGGTCTCAATCATTCCGGTTCAGTTACCTGTGGATATCAGCGTATCCTGGTAAGCTTACTTATTTAATATAATATATCAATTGCAAGTAATTTAATAATATTATGTCTGGTTTATTAAATACTGAGGATACAGAGCAGTTGGCTAGTGGACTTAAGGATTGTAGCTTAAGAGATAATTCAGAGGAACTTAAGAGTTCCAAGATAGATGATCATTCCGCATATATGGATTTTCCGGGCCTGGCATCCAAGAGACCCCTTTATGGTAGTGACCAAAGGGCCTCTACAATCCCGCAATAATCCAATGCATGCTACCGGCGTATTATACTCGGGTGTGTAAACGCCCCAACTTCAAGTTAATGCCGCACGACGTTCAAAGTCAATTAGAGAGCCATAAATATTAAGTTAGTACTGTTGGAGGCCCTTAATAGGGCCGGTATTGCGTTCTCTGGCAAATGCCGAGAAGGCCCGACGGTGTAGCGGTGGCCAGAAGTACTCCTAGACTCATGAGACCAGCTTGGGTTGAATTGGGCTGTGGTTTCTTCTATTGTGGCATTGAAATTTCGCTGGGTAAACTCGTTAAAGTTCTGCAGTAATTCGCTCGTCTATCTAGTTGTACAGCAAAAAGATTGGCGTGACTGATTTTTCCAATGTGTGTCATGCAAGACCCAAAAATAACGTAGGTGACAGGTAGCAGACAGCACGTTGAAGAAACGCACAGCAGAAGGCAAACGCAACAACTAACTTGCATGGTAAATTCACCGCGCCTAAATAGCCTTATATGGCTACTTGCGCACTATTGGTTATCGGCAAACTTCGCTTTATTCTCATTGGTTCAGCGTTAATCGAATTGAATTTAATTTACGCAATATGTCGGTAATTGCTTTGTGCGTTACAGGCTTGTTAACGCCCCGGCTTCAAATAAATGCCGTACGACGTTACAAACTCGGTTAAGGTGCTCTGAATATAGATATTGTTATGATCGGGGGCCCTTAACAGGGCCTGGTCGTGCGTTTTCCTGAATTATTCAGAGTGTGAAGATGTCCTAGAGCCTTGGGTTGACTCTGGCTGTGGATCCTTCTGTTGTTGCATTGCAATCACGATGTGGAAAACTTTGTTGAAGTTCTGCATTAATTGGCTCGTCTCGCTGGTTGTACCGCAACAAGATGAGTCACGCAAGTTGCCAATTGTTGGTGAAACAAATCAAATCACCAGCGTGAGGTATTGACAGCCGACAGCACGCACACGCGTACCGCAAGGCAGAATGCAAACGCGACAACTCACTCGCATGGTAAATTGCCGTGCTTAAATAACATACCATAGAAATATATGTCTACTTGCACACTATTCGTTAAACGGCAGGTTTCGCTTTTTTTCTCTTTGGTGCAACCTAAATAAAATTGAATTTAATTTACGCAATATGTCGGCAATTAATTTGTGTCGTTACAGATGTATATTTTTATTAAACAAAACCCTATTGTAAACGCCCCGGCTTCAAGTAAATGTCGTACGACGTTACAAACTCGGTTAAGGTGCTCTGAATATAGATATTGTTATGATAAGGGGGCCCTTAACAGGGCCTGGTCGTGCGTTCTCCTGAATTATTCAGAGTGTGAAGATGTCCTAGAGCCTTGGGTGGACTCTGGCTGTTGTTCCTTCTGTTGTCGAGTTGTAATCACGATGTGGAAAACTTCGTTCAGGTTCTGCAATTAATTGGCTCGTCTCGCTGGTTGTACCGCAACAAGATGAGTCACGGATGTAGCCAATTGTTGGTGAAACAAATCAAATCACCAGCGTAGGTATTGACAGCCGACAGAACGCACACGCGTAACGCAAAGCAGAATGCAAATGCGACAACTGACTTGCATGGTAAATTGCCGTGCTTAAATAGCATGCCATAGAAATATATGTCTACTTGCACACTATTGGTTAAACGGCAAGTTTCGCTTTTTTCTCATTGGTGCAACGTAAATAAAATTTAATTTAATTTACGCAATATGTCGGCCATTAATTTGTGTCGTTACAACACTTTCCTCTCTGAAAAAAAGGAAAAAAATTCCTCTCTGCGAGGCTAGATAAGAAATGTATGACAGAGTTCGAAAAGAGTTAAGCAAAAATATGATGAACTATAAATGCTGGGCTTAAATATGCTTGTTGGTTGCTTCAACAATGATATGATGCCAGGTAACCACAAGGAATTGCTACACAAAATGTTAGCTCTAGTGGTCGGTCATACCACGTGAGGCAAAATAGAGCAGTGTAAGTTTTGGGAGCCGCAGCGTGAAGATTTCGAGGTAAATCGCCTCTGAATTTGCCAGGTTTAAGTTAAAACCTAAGCAGGTTGGATCGTTGTCAATGTGTTTGTATACGACCAAAGGAGCTAGAGTGCTCGACGTTGTGGTCATGACATTTGTAGAGTGGTCTTTGTGCAATTGATGAAGTTGAGATATGCATTGAAAGTGGCCTGTACCATGATATGAAGCTGATCACTACTTAGTGTTGCTACACGAAAGCGTTAGCTCCAAGTAGCTGGTCATACCAAAATAGGCAGTTTGATGTCATGTGTGAGAAATACATTATAATGTAAAAATATATACATTAAAATCAAAGGTAACTGCATAAAAATATGTACACGAACATTGCCTCAGAGATGGCATAATACCAAAGAACTGTTCAAAAATGCTACACAATTGTTAGCTAAGAACAGCTGGTTATGCTACGTGAGACAAATACGAAAAATAACGTAAGGTTAAAAAAATTTTGATAGTTAATGTTAATGTTTAAAAAAATCAATTACGCGTTATACAAAGCAGGATATTGAGATTGTGGGCAGACGGAGCCTGAGACGTGTGTAGAAGGTTGAACGCTCTCAGGATCAGGCGGTTCGATAAACGGTTTCAACCTGTCTATGCTTACTGATGTCGGTGTAGCGCCTTGCATAATAATGAAGTATTTTGGTTGTCTGAGCAAAATCGGGTAAGGACCACGATACTTTGGTTGTAGTGGTGCAACAGCATTATTGTTGCGAACGAGTATTCTCTTGCAGCTGTGGAGCTGCTGGTGAACGAAGATTGGACGATGCGTATATCTCGGATGCTGTTCAGACATTTTACCGAAATGAAGTCGAAGGCGGATATCTTCGTCTTGTGGGTCATCTTGTGCGGCTAGTAGACGTGGAAGCTGACTAGGCAGGCGTAGATTCTTGCCATACAAGAGTTGTAACGAAGATGTTTTAATGGATTCACGAGTACGGGAACGCATGGCAAGCAGAACTAAAGGTAGTGCATCGACCCAGTTGCCATTAATGGACGAGGATGCTAAAGCAGCTTTGAGTTCCCTATGCATTCTCTCTACCATACCATTAGCTTGGGGATGGTAGGCAGTCGTCTGGCGTAAGATGCATCCCATGTACCGCAAGGTGGTTTTGAAACGATCAGATGAGAAGCAAGTGCCTCTGTCCGTGATGACCTCATTTGGAACACCATAATTGGATATCCATGCAGAGATAAAACCGTTAGTTACTTCGTCTGCAGAAATGGTGCCAAGAGGTAATGCCGCAGGCCACCGTGTAAATCTATCGATCATAGTTAGAAGGTAGCTGAAACCTTGAACCTTTGTCAGATGAACTATGTCGATGTGGACGATGGCTAGGCGAGAAGTAGATCGAAAATGTTGCAACTTAGAACGAGTGTGTCGTGTGATCTTGTTTTTCTGACAAATTGCACACTCTGAGACCCATCGTTTAATATTCTGCCTAAGTCTGTGACCCCAGAAACGATCTGTAAGAAGTCGGACAGTCGCTTGGCTTCCTGGGTGAGAAATTGAGTGAATTGAATCGAAAACTTTTCTCTGAAGGCTGGTCGGCAGAACTGGCTTGTTGGGCTGCGTACCCGTGAAGTAAACAATTGGTAAGCCTTCCCACAGACGGCATATGAACTTGGTTGGGTGACGGGCTATTGATCTTTGAATGTGAATGTCACCGCGTTGTTCAGTTCGCAGGAGAGTTGGCGTTAGTGCAGGTTCACTGAGTGCCACGGAGTTGACAGTAAATGGTGAGGGCGAAGGTGGTTGTAGAGAGACGTCTGGCCTGGACAGGGCATCTGCAATGAAGTTCTGTTTGCCCTTGACGTGAAAGACGTCAAATTGCCATTCGCTTAGACGAGAAAGCTATCTTTCCACTCTGGCAGGGTACTTGGCGATAGATGAAGTTGCGTTTCGAAGTGCGCTAACTAGTGGTGCATGATCTGTGAAAACAACAAATCTGCTACTGCCAATGATGCTGATAAAATGGCACACTGCGTCGTGGATGGCGAGAAGTTCTCGGCCGAAAGTGTCGTACCTCGTTTCTACTGGTTGGAGAGTACGCGAGTAGAAACTGATAGGCTTCCGAACTCCGTCGATCTCTTGTTCCAACGTGGCTCCAATAGCGAATTCAGAAGCATCTGTCGTGAGAAGAAATGGCTTTTCAAAATCTGGATGCGTTAGCATTGTGGCATTTGCTAACGAGTTGATGGCAAGTCGAAGTAATTCCTCGTCTTCGGATGACCAAGCAATGATGGAATTCTTGCTAAGTCCTTTTCGGTTCCGCAGGTGCCTGCACAAAGGATAAAGTTGTTTTGAAAGGCCCGGAAGGAACTTGCGATAATAGTTTAGTACTCCCAGGATTTTCTGCAACTCGCTCACAGTCCTTGGTGACTTGATATTCTTGATTGAATTCGTCTTTGACGGCAACGGTTGAATACCTTGGGCCGTGATACGATGCCCTAAGAAGTCGACGGATGAAGTTGCAATCTGCGTCTTGTCACAGTTGATCTTGAGTCCGTGGTTGGATAAGCGTGAGAGGACATTTCGTAGATGTTTCGCATGAGATTCTAGATCTGGACTGAATACCATAATGTCATCGAGATATGACATACAATAAGCAGAGTCGTCGCGAAGTATGTTGTCTATGAATCTTTGAAATGTCTGAGTAGCACACTTAAGTCCAAAAGGCATGTAAAGATATTCAAAAAGGCCAAATGGAGTGATGACTGCAGTTTTCTCGATATCCTCTGGTGCTACCGGGATGTGATGGTACGCTTGTCTGAGGTCAATCACTGAGAAGAAATTGCTGCCGTTGAGTTTTTGAAGTAAAGTGTTAATATTTGGAATAGGATATGCATCAGATTTTGTCACAGTATTTAGCTTACGGTAGTTTCCACAGGCTCTGTACGATCCATTTGATTTAGAGACTAAGTGCAGTGGTGACGCCCATGAACTTTTCGATGGTCTGATGATTCCCTCTTCCAAAAGCCTGAGCTTCTTGGCAGCTTTCAGCTAGCAGGGCCAGTGGTTGCTTCTTGAGTGCAATAGGTTGTCCTTCTGTGACGATATGGTGCATCGTGTTGGAGACTCGTAGCTCTGACTTGTTAAGATCGAAAAGCGACTTGTATTTTTGAAGAGCTGCTGATATCTCTGCTGAATGATGCACTGGGGTTGGCTGAATGACCTGTAACTCCAAACGCTCGGAGGCAAGTGTCCAAAAACTTTGCTCAAGTCCGGTGGAGGGGTCGATGATCTTTTGATTGGCAAGATCAACAATGAGCCGAAATTTCAGAAGGAAATCAAGGCCTATTATATTATGTGAGACCTTGGCAATGATGAAGTTGTGGGAAAATTCACGTCGTAGACCTATGTTGAGTGTGCGGTACCGGCAGCCATAAGTTGGTATGGGCTCGCCTGTAGCTGTTGCGAGAAGAACGCCTAGCGACATATCGGCCATTGAATCACCCTTGAGAACTGAGACTGCCGCACCTGTGTCTACGATGAACTCTTCGCCAGTTTTGAAATCAAGAAGGTGCTGAAGCTCGTTGGGCTGTTTGGCCGGGTCATGCAAATAAGTAGGCTGGTGATTGCGACCGGCATTGTCCGTTTGTTTCTCTATGTGAAAAATTCGGCGTGGACGAAAAGAGTCGACAGGGATGTCGGATTGTAGTTGGCTTCTTCCCTGTAGCACCGTTGATGCCGTTGATGTGCAGAAAGTACGGTCTTCTACTTCCTGCGCCATACGTTTCCCGATACTGATGCACCCTTGTGCCTGCGGTCTGTTGTCCTTTCCGTCAGCTGTGGAAATTGGCATTCATTCGGTAATTCCACAAAAAGCTTCCACAGGTGAATGAGCGCAGAACAAAAGCACGTCACAGTAACTGCTTCCAAAAATTGAAAATATCCGCAATTGAGCCTGTCGAGTACGTACGATACCGTTTTGTACGTAGAAAAGATGAACAGAGGCCCCGTTGGCCTTTGATACCAATGTATTATTATATCCCCCAAAAAAAATTCAACACAAATCCACGAATATATACCTAACAAAATTCCCAGAAGACCACGATTAGGGTAAAGAAAACTCAAATGTTAATCTATTTTTATCCAAAATAAATGAAAAAAGAAGTCAATTTATTTATACCAAAAAAATCAGAACAATAATCAATATCCTGGCGCGGTCGCCAATTTTGTAAACGCCCCGGCTTTAAGTTAAATGCCGTACGACGTTACAAACTCGGTTAAGGTGCTCTGAAAAAAGATTTGTTACTGATAGGGGGCCCTTAAGAGGGCCTGGTCGTGCGTTCTCCTGAATTATTCAGAGTGTGAAGATGTCCTAGAGCCTTGGGTGGACTCTGGTTTTTGTTGCTCCCGTGGTCGAGTTGTAATCACGATTTGGATAACGTCGTTCTGGTTCTGCAATTAATTGGCTCGTCTCGCTGGTTGTACCGCAACTAGATGAGTCACGGATGTAGCCAATTGTTGTTGAAACTATCAAATCACCAGCGTAGGTATTGACAGCCGACAGAACGCACACGCGTAACGCAAAGCAGAATGCAAATGCGACAACTCACTTGCATGGTAAATTGCCATGCTTAAATAGCATGCCATGTCTACTTGAACACTATTGGTTAAACGGCAAAAATTTAATTTAATTTACGCAATATGTCGGCCATTAATTTGTGTCTTTACAATTATTTACCTTGCCAAACAAAAGATCATTGACCCTCCACCAGACTTGGGCATTGTTTTTAGACACTTGTCTCCGAGCATTTGATGTTACAGGTCATTCAGCCAAACCCAGTGCATCATTCAACAGAGATAGCGGCAGTTCTTTTGGAAGACAAGTCAATTCAGACTGTAAGTGAGCTGCAGAAAATTTAGGAGACCTAAACTACTGTCATAAGTTGCTTCGCGCCCTATCAAGACAACTTTAGCCGATGTGAAGGCACTTGCGGAAACAAAAAAGTCATAGCAAGAACTCCATCATTACTTGGTCACCTGAAAACTAGGAATTACTCCGTCTCGCCATCAATTTTTTAGCAAATGCTACAATGATAATGCATCCAGATTTCTAACAACCATTTTTACTCACAACAGATGCCTCTGAGTTTACTATTGTGGCTACTTTGGAACGACAGATCGACGGCGTTTGGAAGCCTATCAGACTTTACTCGCGTAGTCTCCAACCTGTAGAAACCAGATACGACACTTTCGGTTGAGTACTCCTCGCAATCTACGACGCAGTGTGCTACTTCATCAGCATCATTGGCAGAAGCGGATTTGTATTCTTTAAGGATCATGCGCCAATTGTTAGCGTACTTCGAAACGCGACTTCAACGGTCGGAAAGTACCCTGCAAGAGTAGAAAGACAGCTGCCACGCCTAAGCGAATTGCAATTGGACATCTTTCATGTCAAGGGCGAACAGAACTTCATTGCCCATGCACTATCTAGATTAGACGTCTCGCTACAACCACCTTTGCCGTCGCCATTCACAGTCACGCCATCAAGTCCGTATGCCGGGTACTCAGCCAAAAAAGCCAGTTCTGCCGACCAGTCTACAGAGAAATGTTTTCGACTCAATTCTTTCAATTTCTCACTATCCGACATATTACAGATCGTTTCTGGGATCACAGGCTGAGGTAGAACGTTAAACAATGGGTCTCCGTTTGTACCATTTGTCAGAAAAACAAGATCACACGGCATATTCGTTCTAAGTTACAACATTTCCAAACTACTTCACGCCTAGACATCGTCTACATAAACATAGTTCGTCTGACAAATGTTCAAGGTCTCAGCTACCTTCTAACAATGATTGATAGATTTACACAACGGCTAGTGGCATCAACTCTTGGCACCATTTCTGTAGAAGAAGGCGCTAATGGTTTTATCTCTGCGTGGATATCCCGTTATGGTGTTCCTATTGAGGTCATCACTGATAGAGACACTTGCTTTTCATCGGATCGTTTCAAAACAGCCTTGCTGTTCATTGGATGCACCCTACGCCAGATGACTGGATGCCATCCCCAATCTAAGGGTATGGTAGAGAGAATGCATGGGGAACTCAAAGTTGCTTTTAGCATCCTTGTTCATTAATGGCAACTGGGTCGATGCACTACCTTTAGTTCTACTTGCCATGCGTTCCCGTACTCGTGAATCTATTAAAACGTCTGCGTCACAACTCTTGTATTGCATGGATCTACGCCTGCCTAGTCAGCTCCCACGTCTACTAGCCGCACAAGATGACCTACAAGACGAAGATACACGCCTCCGACTTCATTTCGGTAACATGTCTGAACAGCATCCGAGATTTACGCCTCGTCCAGTCTTCGTTCACCCGCAGCTACACAGCTGCAAGAGAGTACTCGTTCACAACGCCGCTGCTCTTGCATCACTCCAACCAAAATAACGCGGTCCTTACCCGATTTCACACAGACAGCCGAAATACTTCATTATCATGCAAGGTGCGGCACCTACATCAGTAAACATAGACAGGTTGAAACAGTTTATCGAACCGCCTGGTCCTGGGACCATACAACCTTCTAAATGTCTCTCGGGCTCTATCTGCCTACAATCTCAAACTAGCAATAGATTGTTTTGCATAGCACGAAACTGATGATTTTTTAACATTAATTTTGCGCTATTCTACATATCAAATTTTTAACTTTACGCGCATCACTTGTGCCCTATGTCCTGCAACGTGACCTCTGTGAATCCAAATGATTCATTTTTTCTCACGTGGTATAACCAGTTGTTCTTAGCTAACAATTGTGTAGCATTTTTGCAAAACGCATTGCAGATAATTTTTTAATATAAATTTTTTGTTATTCTACGTATCAAATGTTAACCTTTTGCGCACCAATTGCGCCCCGTTTCACGCGACGTGATCTCTATGGATCCACATAATTCATTAACTTACTCACACACATTTGTCTCACGTGGTATAGCCAGCTGTTCTTAGCTAACAATTGTGTAGCATTTTTTAACAGGTTTTCGGTTTTATGCCATCTCTGCGGCAGCGTTCGAGTACACTTCTTGTTGTTAACATTTGGTTTACATATATTTATTTACATTGTACTGTTGCAACGTATGGCTCACACCTGAGCTCACACTGCCTATTACGGTATGACCAGCTACTTATAGCTAACGCCTTGCGTAGCAACACTAAATAGTCATGGGCTTCATATCATGGTACAGGCCATTAACGATGCATATCTCAACTTCATCAGTTGCACAGTGCACACTATGAATATCATGACCACAACGTCGAGCACACACTAGCTTCTTTGGTCGTATTCGAACTCATTGACGGTGATCCAGCCTGCCCAGGTTTCAACTTAAACCTGGCAACTTCAGTGGAAATCTACTTTGCAATTTTCACGCTGCGTCTTTCAAAATCTTACTCTACTCTATTTTGCTTCACGCGGTATGACCGGCCACTACAGCTAACAATTTGTGTAGCAATTCCTAGTGGTTATTTGGCATCATATCATTGTTGAAGCAACCAACAAGCATGCACTAGCCCAGTATTACCATAAATTTTGATTAGCTGTGGGCAGAATTGTATCCAGTTGCATAACTGGGTTTGAACTCTGCTCTATATTACCAATCAAGCCTCGCCGAGACGATTTTTTTGCTTTTTATCTTTTTTTCATAGAAGAATATGATGTAACGGCTCAGATTAATTCGCCGACATATTGCCTAAATGAAATTCAAATTTCATTACGCGGTACCAATTAAAACAAGCGAAATTTGCCGTTGAACAAAAGCGGGCTACCTTGCGCTTGCACATCTATATAAGCACTGTGCATTTAAAATGCAAACACACTTGACACTTCTGCTCTACGCGCTACGTGTGATTGCTGTCGCTCTCTCTAATGACTGTTTACCTACACTGACTTCTAGACTTGCGTTTGTCACGCTGTTTCATCGCGTCTTCGTGGACTTCAGTCCCGCAAATATAAGTTTTGATGCATAACTATTTATACGTGACGATTATATATTAATCGGACTTCTACGTTTGGCAGCCACCACGGTGTTGCCGCAGCTTTTCAACAAGATAATTCTGAACCTTCGAACAGCAACTCACCTATCTGGTATTGACAACTCTACGTATCCCGGTGCATCCACACGAAGGAACACCAGCCATTAATCCAGAGCAGAAGTATTTCTAGTCACTGGAAAACAACTTAACTTTCTCGGCATTTGCTGCATAATCCAATTTCGGCCCTGATAAGGACCACACACAATAACTGCCTCTCATTATTTACGGCTTGTTTAATATTTTGTAGCGTCGCACGGCATTTACTAGCAGCCGGGGCGTATACAATAGTCATTAACCCTTAACAGGACCTTATTTATACAATATTACTCTAACCTTACTTTCAGCAATAAGTTTTCGCATTTCTATTATGTTCTTCCTTTTGTTTTAAAATATTATCTTAATGAATTTTATTATTTTACCAACTCTTGAATATTTGTTGTGAATTGAACTTGCGACCGATTTATTCATAAAATCTTGTCAAATTCCTCAGCTTAATGTCAATAATAAATATTTCTTTTAAGAAAAATATGTTAACATATAGGTCTGACTTGTGCAAAGAATACTTGTCATTAGACACTTTAGTATCATTTGTATGAACGCACACACTAACAGACAGGTTGCATACTTACTTAGTAAATCGTTAATAGGTGGTATTATTTCATTTTTATTTCACTTGCGTGGGGGGACATGTGCCCTTTAAACTAAATATATCATCAGAATTATTGATTGTCAAGTTTTTGGTCGAATAAGCTTGCCGTTGAAAGAAGCTTCTGAAACGGGAAGCCGAAATATCAGTAATGAAAATGGAGGCAAAAGATATAAACCTCTTCATTCGCAAATCGAAGGCAAGATAATTTTTTTATAAAAGTTGTGTAATACGAAAAAGCACTTTCGTGCTGTATATATCCATTCATATTAAATTGAATAAATGTCCTGACAGAAAAAATTAATCATACGTAGAGCATTAAAAAACTATGTGGAAAACAAATGCTTAAATTACCTTACTTTTCTCATACTTATAATAATAATAATAATAATAATAATAATAATAATAATAATAATAATAATAATAAATTTATTTGGCAATAAGGACCAGCAGGCCCAACCATTAGAATAGCAAATCAAAGGTAGGATATGTGGAAATGAACGAAATTGTGACTAGCAAAGTATTTAACCACAGGGAGGGGAGGAGTTAAGGAAAAGCAATGCGTTCAACAACTTCATGTTAGTTCGATCTGGTGAAAAAGAGAGATTACATTTGACTAGACAGGATCAATTGGAGTACAATCCATGAAGGGTCCGAGCATCAATGCGGGGTAGGCTGGTATCGGACAGACGAATTTGAATGGGAGTTCTAAAGTAATGGCGGACCGGTAGCAGATGTCGACCGACGGATTTCTTTGTCGGGTAGTGTAGTATTGACTAGAATGAAGTCCAATAGATTGAAACTTGTGTCTCGTGCAGGGTTCACTGGTTTCCTTTGAAGGTGATTATGACTGATGGTAGGCGAGAGGGAATCAGTGTCCGATGTATACCGCCAGGAAGACCAGTAGACTTTTCGAGTTTCCGGTCGTTCGCTGAAACAAAAAAGAAAAGAATTAGTTGAGCAAAACGCGGTAAATTATTCTCCATTTGGATGCCATAGAATGAAAAATGAGAATAGAATTGGTATCAGAGGGTCAAGAGTGAGAAATTAAATCAGAGAGGAAAAGTGGAAATTAAAGGCCAGCCAGAAGGGACATCACCCTCCAAAACTAGTAACAAGAGAATAGCCTGGGGATGAAAGATGTGTTATGGTTTATGAAGGAACCAATTGCGCTTCCAATCGGTCGTCTTACGTATAAATTTGTTATAGAAGTACTTGTGGGCCGCCTTATTAAATTCATGCAGCGATAGGAGTTTAATTTCCGTGGGATGAGCGTTGAAAACAATAGTGGCAATGGAAAAGAGATACATTTTGTTAAATATATTGGAAGTATTGTTGGATTTGATTGAAGAGTTGCTAGACTGTGTAGCGTAGTGGTCACTTGAGTGAGCAAAGTTGGACAATGAGTGGCAAGTTGTGATATTATGAATAAAAGAAATGACTCGTAGGTGACGGGCAAACCAAAGCGGTAGAAAGTTTGCCAGGAGTAGGCGTTCCCGATAACTTTGGCTGTGATGGAAGATTCGCTTTAGAAATCTAGAGATCTGTTTGATGCGTATGAGGAGGCTAGAGTGAGAGGACAGTAGAATTTGCTAGCGTAAATAATGCGGAGTAAGACATAGACCTTAAATAGCGTGAGTTGGAGAGTGGGGTTGTTAGTCTTGAAGCAGATCCGACGGGCCCATTTAAAGAGTTTGTAAGTAGTGTGTGTAAGGTTTGGGGAGATGTCTAGAGATTTTGTAAAATAGATACTAAGGTGCTTGCCCAAATCTATTATTTCAACATCAAGGGGAAAGTTTGCACTTGGGAGAAAACAGAATGGGTCGAAGAAGAATTTCATCAAACGAGTCTTGGTGGGATTTAGTGCGGAGTAATCGATATTAGGGCTGCGAATGAGCGTGGATAAAAGTCTGATATAAGAGGTAAGAAGGGTTGTGGGATCTCTATGGGGTTACTGAATAATATGACCATGTCATCCGCATATTTAAACAGATTGTAAAGGCTGTCCTCAACCTGTACCTGTGCGAGTGTAATGTTGAAAAGAATAGGACCAAGTACGGAGCCTTGGGGAACTCCAGATCGGATACGGCCTGGTCTCGAGTGACTATTTCCGACTTTTGCAGTTACGCATCGTTTTTGTAGATAGTAACTGATAAGATAAGATAAGAAATAACTAGGAAGAGGAGAGTGCATTCATGACCTTTGCAGAAAGACGAGTAGTAGTGATTTAGGACACTGATTAATTTGGTGGAAGAGGAATGGCCATTTAGGAAGCCATTTTGATCGCCGAGGAGATAAAAGTTGTTCTGAGACTTAATGAAAGTGTAGATTAGGTTGTATAAGACACTGTCAAACCTTTTAGTGAAAGAAGGGATGATAATTATTATGCGGAGATCTTTAAATCAGGAGATCGACGAAAATTCCTTTTATTGGATAGGAGAGATTGTCGAATTAAGTAATTCCGGGGGAAGATAGGTAGTCTCGAGTCATCGGTTGATAACATCGGCAACCAGAGATAAGAGGTTCCAGCCAAGAAGTGCTATTATGCTGACCGAGACACCGTATTGATCAAATTGGTGCTTAGATTTGATGTCTTTATTACTTGAGCGACGGAGGCTTGTGAAACTTTGAACCAGTGTAGGTTCTCAGCGTCTCCGTTTTCTAACATCTCAGCAGGCGGAGTGGGGATGGAGAAGGTGTTGAAGAGATAGTTTAAATAATCGTCGGCTAAACAGGAGTCGTCCGACCGGAAATTTTTTTATATAGTTCTTTTTCGGCTTTTGTAGCAATAGGTGCTTGATGACTGCGAACTTTATCCGGAAGTTAAATGTCGTGCGGATGTGTCTTTCGATATTGATCGCTTGTTTGTTGATAACCTGCTTAATGTGCTCACCGATACGTCGCAGTGCGAGAGCGCGAGCAAGTGATTATGTGCGTAGTCTAGATTTACGTGCATGGTTGTCGCATGCTTTAAACAAGGTGATTAACTTGTTCGTTGCGTGTATGTGTTGAATAAAGATGACAGAATTAATGTGTGAGAATAAGATAATGTGGACTTCGGAAAAGCATGAGATGAGGTTGTCTGGGAGACAAAGTTCCCTCCAGCAAACGGTGTCGCAGAGTTGGCGAAACTCTCCCCAGTTGGTGAATCGCCTGAATGATAGAGTGCCCTCTCTAGGGAAAAAGGATAAAAGAGGAATAAGGAAGGATACCTGACAGTGATCGAGATTAGGGAAGATCTCCCAAGATTGGACATTGGTCACCTCTTTGTTGAAGAGGAGACAGTCAAGTTGGTTGTTCCCTCGGATAAGGAAATGCACGAATTGATTAAGTAGGTTATTCGCGAAGAGCTGAAGCAGCGGGTGACTTTCAGAAGTTACATTTCTTAGTTTACCAGGGGAAGTTAAGGTTGCCCATAACGACATAACAATCGGAGTGCTGAGAGAAAAAAGTGGACAAAAGTTGAGCCCCGCGAGTGTTGTCGATGATAGAGTTATTAGAGGGTTTGTAGATAACACAGGTAGATATACTTTGGTTAAGGATCAGTAGTTGAAACGAGAAAAATTCTAATCCTAGTGAGTTAGATGTAAACAAAATTCTGGGCATGAGAGAGGATCGGACATTGGCAGCCAGCCCACCCCTCGACCGACAGTTCTATCACTACGAAGGAAAGTGTAACCATGGATGAGGAAAAGTTCATGGCAGTGTTTGGAAGTGGAGAGCCATGTTTCAACAAGAAAGCATATGTCTAGCTCGTTAGAGGATAGAAATGCTCGGAGTTGATTGATTTTTGGCGTAAGAGATCTACAGTTGATAAGAATTGCTGGGAATGATCTGTGGGAAAGATGGTTGGACCGGGGAGGAGAAGCGGGAGGAGGCTTTCCGCTGGCGACCGAAGCGAGATTGAGGGCTAATGAGGGTGACTGACCGTTAGTTGACGAGAATGGAGTGATCAGAGTCAATCGGGATCTCCTTTGTCCTACTTTTGTCGGATGATAGAGCTAATTAGAGGATTTGAAAGCAGAAAGGAGGCGAGTTATCTGGTTTCGAGAGGGACGCTTTGGAGCGGCGTTGGTGGGGTGGGAGGGGACAGGATCTGATCAGGGGCTGAGATGCAACTATCCTGGGTGGGGTCGATGTGGTTGGCGGAAGAGAGAGTTGAAGTAGATGGAGCTGAGTCGATATCCCGCATGGTCTTGGGCGTCTTACGTTTCTTCGCCTTCTGGACCTCTGCACTGGTCGTGAAAATGACATGACGTAGGGATGTGGGTCTAGCAGAAGAGATAAGGGGATGTTCCGTTATTTGTGGACTTTACGCGGCGTGATTGGCCATGACGACGTGGAAAATCTTGAGATTGTTAATGGGGAGAACGGTCGTGGATTATATGCTATTGGTGAAAGGAAGCCCTTCAAACTGGGAGGAGGTCAGCAGGAAGGGTCTAGAGAAAAGGCGTCGCCGAGGATGCCGCTGTAATGTGAGCAGTGTTTATTTGGATTGTTTCAGCCCGGAAATGCTTGAGTAGCTGCAGGAGTAGGAGTGGTGTCTGGCTGAGGGTCTGAGCTTTCTCTCCTGTCCTTTGTAGTAGCGTGTAGTCACGCTTTAATTTAACTTTGCCAGACGATAATAAGGGTGGTTGTGATTTGAGATGACTAAGCCTGTTGTCAGGCAGTCTTTTGTGAGAAGAAAGCACAAAAGCGTGAGCTTTGCCTGAAGAGAACTCTTTGAGGTGGCTGACGTTATGCACCCTCATGAGATCCGAGGCCAGACCTTCCTTTGAGAGAGGGAAGCGTGGAGACCGGAGAAAGTGTTTGCGCTTACTGTGGTTTCACAAAGCAAGCGCCCTCGACACACCGTCAAAAACTCGTCAGCCTGACGCAATAGGTGGGGCTGCATGGTGGAAATAGAAAGGTTGCCAGTAAGAGCTCCAAGTAGTCCTGTGACATCAGCCATTTGTTGCTGGAGGTCAGCAAGATTGGAGATTAGCTTTTGAGTTAAGAACGCAGAGATGGGGCTAGCGATAAAATCTGGTTCATTTTGGGATGAAATAAAAAAGCAGATATATTGTAGATATATTGTATGATGAGAAAGAAAATGTGGACATAAATATCTATAAGAAACGGAAAATTCCGATGAGCTAAAAGTAGGTCCATTAGATATGTAGATAAATTCTAAGAAAATTGTGTAATTAAATTCCAGGTGTATACCAGAGATGAAATCAGACAAGATATTGTAACGACACAAATCAATCGCCGACATATTGCGTAAATTAAATTCAAATTTATTTACGTTGCACCAATGAGAAAAAAGCAAATTGCCGTTTAACCACGTTTAACCACGTTTAACCAATAGTATGCAAGTACACATATTGCATGCTATTTAAGCACGGTAATTTACCATGCAAGTCAGTTGTGGCATTTGCCTTCTACCTGCTTCACGCGTGTGCGTTCTGTCGGCTGTCAATACGTGTGCGCTCTGTCGGCTGTCAATACCTACGCTGGTGATTTGATAGTTTCACCAACAACTAACTACATCCGTGACTCATCTTGTTGCGGGATACCGGAGAGAGGAGCCAGTTTGAGTGCAGGACCTGCAGGACACCATCCACAACGCGATCACAGCTCAACCACGGGAGCGACAACTCAACCAGAGTCCACTCAAGGCTCTAGGACATCTTCAACTCTGAAGACTTCAAGCGAACGCATTACCAGGCCCTCTTAAGGGCCCCCATATCAGTAAATAATCTCTATTCAGAGCACCTTAACCGAGTTTGTAACGTCGTACGGCATTTACTTGAAGCCGGGGCGTTTACAAAATTGGCGACCGCGCCAGGATATTGATTATTGTTCTGATTTTTTTGGTATAAATAAAATTGACTTCCTTTTTCATCTATTTGGGATAAAAATCGATTAAGATTTGCGTTTTATCTACCGTGATCGTGGCCATCTGTGAATTTTTTTTGGGTATATATATATATTCGTGGTTTGTGTTGGGGGGATATAATAATAATAGATTGACATTTGTGTTTTCTTTGATCGTGGGTTTCTGGGAAATCTGTTGGGTATATATTCGTGGATTTGTGGGGATAATAATTACACATCGGCATCAAAGGCCAGCGGGTCCTTTGTTCATCATTTCTACGTACAAAACGGCACCGTACGTACTCAACAACTCAACTTCGGATTTTTGGAAACAGTGACTTTTTTGTTCTGCTCTTATTTAACTGTGGAAGCTGTTTGTGGGTAAGCGTTTCGTTAAAGTATATTTTCATATTGCTTTTAATTTATGCTTTTAAGATCCCGTAAGATTGTTAAAATGTCAGGTCCAATTTTAGATATTGATGTTCCTGTTTGGGATGGAGATAGTGAGCTATTCTTTATGCGCGTAGACTCCGCTTTCTCCCCGTTTCCTGATTATGACAGTCATCAAAAACTGTCGAAGGTTTTTGCTAAACTACCTTCTGAATTGCAGCGACGGATTTATCCTAAGCTAGAGGCCATTAGGAAGCTACCTAATCCCATTTTGGGCCTACAAAACGAGGTAGAATCCTTGCTTGGACCCACGGAAACTGAGCAGATAATAAACAAATATGCGCAGTTAGATATGCCAAATCTTGG
>JAQBSW010004871.1:0-63843 GCA_029291075.1 Eudiplozoon nipponicum | reverse complement strand
TAGTCTTAACTTGTCCTTGTAACTTACCAGATGGATCTTTATTTATTTTATTATAGACCTCTAAATTATTTAATTGTTCATACACTTTCAATTCATAATCTGACCGGTTCATAAGTACCGTTGCACCACCTTTATCTGCCTTGAGGCATATTACTTTATTGGATAATAATTCTGCTCTTAAGCGTTTTAGATCATAACTCTGCTTGCATCTCACCTCTTTGTGCTCTAACACCGCTTTGGACACATCCAATTCAAACCTAGTCTTATCTTTTTCTGGGAGAAACTGGGCAATCTTAACTGTTTCTTTAATTATCTCATTCCTAGGTACGTAATCAATAGGGATCGCAGTATTAAGTCCAAGATTAAGAATTTGTTTTTGGTCTTCCTTCAGAGCCATTCTCGATAAATTAACTAAACGTTTGGACATGACCTCTTCAATTCTCCTATTTCTCAAAGGGCAATTAATTCCCAATAATGCTAGTTTTTTTTCATGCCTTTGTCTAATTTTTTTAATTTCATTATCCCTCGTTTTGTCCGCGTACGCAAAACGCGGCATTGATAATAAAAAGATATGTTCATTTGTAGATACTTGAAAAGAAAATACGAAACAAATGGTTCTTATATTTGATAAATTTTTTCTTACTTTTTCACAAGGAAAGGTTACTATGAATTTTATAAGGACTCACATTCCAAAAGGATATATGAATATATAAATATTTATGTATATAGCCAATGTAAACTACAAGTAGAACTGTGTGGTCATTATTGAATACTTGTCGAGTATCTTCTAAAATTTATTCTGATCCGGTCTCGAGACCTGGCACATTTGCTTCGCAGTCAAGGGCTCTATCTATGTTCTATATCTATATATGTATATATAAATCTTATTTCTACCAGTATTTACGGCCATTATCCTGGACTTTTTAATGTTTTCTCTCATCCAATTTCAGCTGTACATTTGTCATAACCAATCCCTTCTTAGTTATGTCTGTCTTGCTTTTACGCCTTTTAGACTTCTTCATTTGCGTAACGCCAAATGTTATATATATATATATATATATATATATATATATATATAAATATATATATATATATATATATATATATATATATATATATATATATATGAAAAAAGAACTGTATCCATGGAATAACATTTATTATTAAATGTTATTTCTACCAGTATCTACAGCCACTATTCTGGATTCGTCAATATTTTCGCTCATCTAATCCCAATTCTACATTTTTAAGATGGTGAAACTAGTAAAGATATATATATTTATATATCACAATGTCTTATGCTTTTTGTGGCTATGCTTATGTATTTTGAGGTACTTATATGAAATCCATTTCGCTAATCTGAGGAGTTTTCATAAAATGCTGAAAATATGGCGAGGGACGTTAATTGTGTTATACGGTTTCAAAGCTTTTTGTCACGGGATAGGGCATAAATTCTTACTTTGTGTTTTTAAATTAATTTAAAAATTGTCATAAAAATGGAAATTACTTGTAAATAAGATATACAATTCTAAAAAAATCGTTACCAATTAGCAATCGGTTAGGAACTTCTCGAATATTGAACAATGTGTACGAATTGACCTTGTTTTACTGTTAAGAATTTTAACGCAAACTCAGTGAATGTTTAGAGTATCATTAAAAATTCTCACAAAATTTTAGAAATGAAAATTTAATGTTCTAGACAATAAAGAGGAAATTCTAATAGTGTGTTGCTATTGAAACTAGACATTAGCAATGTCTTTCTAAATTAAGAATGAATTTAACCAGACCATTTTATTTACTACGTAAATTGTTTTAGAAGTCTGATGTTAACAACATGTGAAATATTAAAATGTGTTTGCCGTTTCTATCATTATTGACATTTATTTAATTTTCAATACCATTACCAATCTGATTATAATTTTTTTCTAAAATTAACTGTATAAGAATTTTTACTACTACTGCTACTATTATTACTAATACTGTTACTACTACTACTACTACTGCTATTACTACATGAAGAGCAACGACGAATACTACTACTACCACTCAGAATAATAAAAATAATATTAATATTAGTATTTTTAATGTTAATAATAATTTTTTTAAATTTCAAATTAAATTTTAAATGGTCTTTGTAATAGTAGCATAAACATAATAATAATACTAAAAAATAATAACATCAATGAATAAATTACAATAATAAATTTTCACACTATTAGTATTTTTATTAACAGTAATAATACTAATAATATTAGTTAAAGAATTAATATATGTTTTAGTTGTTGTATGAGCATCTTTATAATTGTTAATATAAATATACTTTAAATATAACATAGCCAACAGTCCATCAATATTTTCACAAATCAATCAAATGTTCATGAACTGTAGTAATAAATTTGGCCATATCATGTGCGAGATAATTAGACTGTTAGTTAGATTATCCTGTAAAACATATTACTTATTTACGTTTACATAAATTTGAGTCTAAATTGAATAGATTTGAATACTGAAAATGTTTAAGGAAAATTTAAATGAGTCAAGTGAAAATCTAAGTAAGGATTTGGTACCGCAGTTGAATGTACTCTTCATATTTAATAAAAAAATTAGTTTTATCTTTTAGAAAACATAAATGTTTTGAAGAACACATCAGGAAGTAAGTTCATTCTCAATGCGATATTGAAGCTATGTACTCGGCGGTTTGCTGTATACGAAGAATTCATGACTGCAAAGAAATAATGCAGCCGATATTTCTGTTCAATTAAAATGTATGCGAGTCTACTAGAGATGAGAATCCCATATCTAATTTTGGTTTTCATATATAAGCTTTTCAGTCTGATCATTCCTAGTCAGGGTGCCATATTACTCTGTTAATGATCATGGATAGTCTGAATGCATCAGTACGTGTGAATGACGGTAGTTTAGATATGTTGATCAACTACTGGTTATCTACAATGGGATTGGTGTTTACTTTAGGCTCGTGCAATTGATTTAAAGAAATATTGCTTACACGAACATTGGTTGCGCAGACGGTGATAATATTTACTATAATCAGTAGAAACTAAGATTTGTATAGTGCAGAAAAGGCAATTCATAAAATAGACCGGTTTCGTCCTTATTGGGAACTCTTCATGTACTGTCCAGAATTTGCCGCGGACAGAGCTCGAACCTGGGCATGTCTGCTTCAGAATTTGGTGCTCTAACCACTGGAGCGGCAAGGTGGCTCAGTGGTTAGAGCACCAGATTCCGAAGCAGGCGTGCCCAGGTTCGAGCCCTGTCCGTGGAAAATTCTGCCTAGTACGTGATGAGTTCCCCAATAAGGACAAAACTGGTCTACTGCATAAATTGTCTTTTCTACACTATACAATCTTAGTTTATACTGACAAATGTAAGTATTTAATGGGTCAGGTGTCTATATCATGTTCCAAACTTGGTTATAATTATATTACTTGACGGTTTCTGAAAAAAATGAATATGATCTGCAAAATATATATCAGATATTACTGCCCAGTTAAAAATAATTCATATGAGGCGTTATTGGTGATTGTAAAAAATAAATTCTGAAAAATGTCTAAAATAAACATTCCATGTGATTGACCTCAAAACTCTTTATTGATCTATTGCGACAGAAATTGCTGGAAGATTCAAATACCCAATACATCATTCTCGAATGGTGGACAATATAATAACTTTACCAGTTTGTTGAAAAAGTTTGCATAGTTGACGGCAAAACTTTAGGAACATAATATTCTTACGAGGTATACACTTTTAAACTTATCAGTTTCTCGAAAGGAATCTTTAGGTTATGCATGCCTTATAAAATCTTGTCCATCGTGCGCCAATGAGTTAGAAGTGTCAGGCATTAATGCAAGTAATCATTTAGTAGGAATTTGCTTCAATTTAAAATTGATTACTTCGTTTTTCTTCCCTATAGTTTGATATACAGGCTCAGGTGAGGTTTTGGCCCTCTCAAAGTAAAACAAATCATCATTAGCGGTTTATTACTTCCTTGCCAACTTCAGGCCTCATGATTTAAGGTTTAGATGATTCTTATTAACAATAAAATGACCGTTTTTGTCTCATCGTAGGCAATATGAAACATATGGTTTCACGACAGTCTATTAACTGCATAACTGAAATGGAGTTCTTAATCGTGAATTCACAGAATTCCTAAATAAAATCCTTATTTCTTTGCATCCTTAATTTGTGTATTTTTGATCATTTGTGAGTAGTTATTATAATCACTCGCGCAATCAAAGTTTGTTAAATTTGAACACTTCTTTGGTGCATAGTATTTATGATTCTACACAAAAATAATTAAAATTTTAACAAATTCCAATGAAAAAACAAATCTGGGCAAGTTTGCGTTCAGAAAAACAATTTTTTCAATAAAATTATCGCAGAAATTAATATGAAATGTCATAATTATAGGCGTAGAATATATTGAATGAATCAACGATTTACAAATGAAGCAAAATCGTGAAAACTGTAGATTAAGTCAGATTACTACACTAAACGAAAAAGTAAAACCAAGTTTGAACTGAATTTCATGCGCTGGTTCTAAAATCAGTTGCCAAGTATTATTAATATTCGCAAAAAATAGTATTAAAAATTGCAAGTAAATTATTTAACAAATAAATAAATGATGCAAGCATAATATCTTGGTACAATAAGCGTAGGTAAGACGAAGAACTGCTTTTGTTTATTTAACATTGATGAGCTTTCATGAAAGTGATAAAGGGAGACTGAATTTTGCCAAGTTTAAGTTTTTCTCACTCATACAATGGAGCTACGCAAGATTAGTTATTATATTGAAATAATTATGACAGTTAATCCTGCAATTTTTATTAATCATATGATTAAGATGATCAGGAGGAATTCTTGGAGGCATTTGGTGGCAACACGGACTTCGGGGTACTTACTTTTACTGCGATCATATAGGTAGCGTCTGTTGAAATGACACAGATTCGACTTGGCTCAGACCAAATTGATGTTGCTGAACTCAACATGCGGCTACAAATGTTAGTTTTCTAGAATGCTCTGAAAACATTCGGAAAATCGACCAACAAGGACTGACATACTTAAAAAATTAACTGATTATAAAGACTTGATTTGGAAAATTAAACGAACGTTGTCTCGTGCTTGGTGATTACAGTGAATTTAATAAAGGTTGCGATCTTGATATAAACACCTGAACTATTAAGTGCATAAGTTTGTCAGATTAAATTAGGCATTGTATAATGTAAAAAAATATTTTTTCCAGTAGACCGGTTTTGTCTTTATTGCGAACTCATCACGTACAGTTCAGAATATGTCGCAGACGGGGCTTGAACCTGGTCCCGTCTGCTTCAGAATCAGTTACTCTAACCTCAGAGGCACACTGACGCAAACTACACTCAATTTTCAGTTATATACTAACTAAAATTACTTGGTTAGCCTTTTCTTTTGGTTGAGCCTTTATGACATCCACTTAGACCTAAACTTCCAACTAACCACCTACATCCTTTTATTATAGAACATACACCACTAAGTATTACACAATGTTTAGTTTATTATAACAAATGTATGTACATTATGGGTCGGGTGATTATATCAAGAGCAAAACCCTGATTTAATTAAATGTCATTGCCCGCGCAACCAATAATCGTTTAATTTTATATATGTTCAATTCAATACAAATTTCCTATGTAGTGTGGTGTCTGTTCTATATTGTCAGATTGGGGATAGATAGTTCGAAATTTGGGTCTTTTGGAATGTCATATAAGCTCCACTAAACGAAGCGGCTATCCAAGAAACAATAGTTGATAAAAGACCGAAAATTGTGTGTAGTGCGCGACAGGGTAGCTCAGTGGTTACAGCACCAGATTCCGAAGCAGGCGTGGCCAGGTTCGAGCCCATTCCACGGCAAATTCTGGAGTGTACTTGATGAGTTCCCAATAAGGATGAGACCGGTCTACTGGATGAATTTCCTTTTCTACACTATACATTACTTAGTTTATACTGCCAAATATACGTACATAATAGGTCAGGTGTTTATATCAAGATCGCAACCTTGATTAATCTAATTGGTTTAGAAAAGCCATTCTTTGAGATTAAATTGAAAAATTTGACAAATTAAACAATACTGAAAATTGGAGCTATACCAAAGTACATGCACAAATTTGAAAGGATAATACATCGCCTTTAGATATAAAAAAATTAAATGAGAAAGTAAGACTCCAACATATTCTAATTTATTTAGGCGTATGAAACTGGAAGATTTAAAATTTTTTAAGCTCACCACGTGAGAGAATTTGGCAATCAAAAGTTATCATAAAGGAAGAACACGATGCTTTCTGACGCACAAAAATGTACAAGACCGAATGCACCTTAAGTTTAATCAACGGAAGGCGACGTATTAAATATTACAAGGAAGTCGCCACAACCATTAGATCTGCAATTACAAATTTGCACACTATATGTTGCTCTTAGACCGATAATCAAAGACACTGAATTTAAGTCAATCTTCAATGCCAGGAAGACGACGAAATCCATGAATTGAGAGGAGACCTCCGACCGTTAGAACTTCATAACTAACTGTGCATTATACATCTATGTCGGCAAACAAGACTATAGCGCAGTTTCTTAGATAGACAATCGATAACACCGAATACACCTCAAGCTTCAATGCCAGAAAGATAACGAGATCCAAGATACGAGGAAGAAACGCGACGGTTAGAACTTTATTACAACGTTTGTATCATATATCCACATAGGCAAACATGAATAAAGTGCGGTTACTTAGACCGAAAATCAAAAACACCGACTGTACCTCAAGCTCCAATGCAAGGAAAATGACGAGAGCTAAAATGTTTGAGAGAAACTCCTTTAGACAGTTAGAACCTCATAACAAAGTTTGCATGATATATCCCTGTTAGAAAATATGACTATACTGCTGTTTCTTATACCAAAAATCTAAAATATCCAATGTACCTCAAACTGACATGCTAAGAAGACGACGTGCTCCAAGATGTGAAGGAGATACTTTGATTGTCCATTCTTCAAATTAGTGTGCATTTTGAAACCTTCTTGGGGCATATGACTGTTTTGCAGTCGTTTAAGCCTAACAAAAACGAAATAATATTACTTAACTCTTGTTTCTTAACCTAAATATGATGTACTACAATTTGTGCGCAAGACACTATGAATGTTAGATCTTTAAAACAAAGTACACATTGTAAATCCATGTCGACAAACCTGTCCATGGTCAGTTGTTTAAGCCAAAATATCTACAATTTCGAGTCTACTTGAAGCAAAACAGGGAGACTTTACGACCTTTTAGACTATAATACCAAGTATGCATCATATACAAATGTCAGGAGAACGATTATTGTGAAGCTGTTTAAGACTTAAATTGCACAATGACGAATATAACACATTTTTTCTATGGCCGGAGTGTAAAGTGCTCCAAAATATGAGGGAGTCGATGAACTATTATAATTTAAAAAACGAAGTGTGTGGCAAATAACAATGTCTGTTAGGAATGGCTATGGTGCATTTTTTGTGGCACAAAAATTTAAATTATGAAGTATACATGAATTAAAACATGACAGAAGACAACATTGGCTATGGCGTAAGAGACACACTGCGATTATTTTATCTACAATACCTAGTGCGCATTATATATCCATACTGGACCATCAAGTTTAAATATTTAGAATACCAAATTTACAACAAGTTAATATGTCCAAAAGACGACGTGTTGCACGTTGTGAGGGACACATTACGACGTTAAACATTTCGAAACAAAGTGTGCATCGTAAATCGATGGCAAGCCAATATGCATATGGAACGGATGTTTGAGCCTTACAATAAACAATAACAAATATACGTAATAATTTTATTGCCGAAAGACGACGTGCTTCAAGATGTGATGGAGACACAACGACGGCTATACCTTTAAAACGAAATGAGCATCATATACTCACGATGGCAAACTTAAGTACGTTGCAGTATTTATAAGCCAAAAGAACTCTAATACCGAGTACATCTCACAGATTCTATGGCCAGAAGACTACGTGAACCATCACGGGAGGGAGGCACACCGATTATTTGATAAAAATTGTTAAGAGTGCATCGATAAGCACATGTCGGGCAAAAATAACTATGGTACAGTCGTTTAAGCCGAATAATCTACAATAGAGAGTATATTTCACTCAGAAATTGCCAAACGACGAAAACATCAATTCCGCAAGGGAGGCGCATCTTATAATCATATCGGACAAAGTTGAATTTGGTCAAATTGTCTGAGCCTAAAAAGCTATGAAAGAGAATGTGGCTTAAGTTCCTATGGCCGAAAGGCGACATAGTCCAATATATGAGAGAGACACGAAGAATATTTGTTTTAAAATAAAATATGTGCATCATAGATCTATGTCAGAGAAACATGACTATGCTGCAGATGTTTGAGACAAAAATATGTAATACCCAATAAATCTCTTGTTTGCATGGACGTAAGACGAATTTATCCTAAGTTTTATGGCCAAAACTGATGCGCTCCCAGGTACCACGCAGGCAATACGACTCTACCAGAGACAATAACATTTTTGCCTCATATATTTTTGTCTGACATAAAAGACTTTTATACAATTGTACAGGCCATAAAATCTACATAGTCAAATGTATTTCAAGTTTCTATGACCAAAAGATTACGTGCTCCACAGTAAAAATGGTATATGACGGTATAATATATAATAACATGACTATGGTGCAGATGTTCGAGCAAGCAATCTCCCCAATTGTAATGCCGGGGCACGACATGCTCCAAAATTTGAAAGAGAAACTTTGTTTTTTTATGTGTAATGCTAATTATGTATCATATATACTTGTCGGATAAAGTTGACCATGGTGCATTTGTTTATCTCTGAAATTCTACAATGCAGAAGGTACCTAATATTCGTATGGCCGGAATACTATACTTTATGCAATAAAATGTGTACAAATTACAACAATATCAGATAAATTTGACTATGGCGCAGTTGAGTAAGCCAAGAAATCTAAAATTTCGAATATATCTTAAGCTTCTATGGGCGGAAGAGTCCATTCTCCAAGATGTGACGTTGGCACTACGACAAATTTGTTTTTTAGGTCAATAATGCATCATATATTTAGGTCGGATGTACATGACAATTTTAGAATTGTTTAAGCCGAAGAATCTACAATACCTAATATATTTTAAAATTTTATTATCAGGACACGATGTGATCCAATATTTGAGAGAGTCAATACATCTCTTTAATTTACTATACCAAGTGTGCAGCGAATATGCCTAACGGACAAATATGACCATTTTTTAGTTATTTAAGCTGTCTTATCTACAATATTTTTTATCTCAGTGTTGCATGCCAGTAGGACGACTTGCTCCAAGTCATGAGCTAGACTCCACCAATCTTTTTTTGTAGAATTCCAAGTGTGTATCGTGTACATATGCAGGATCAACTTGATCCTGTTTCAGTTTTTGTAGCCCACATATAATGCACTTTTAGTGTATATCAGTTTCAAAAAATGACTGGAAATTTTGTGTTCCATGTTATGAAGGTGATTCTTGGATATTTGTTTAAGAATATACAGTATACGACATTTACCTAATTTTGGCAAATATGATAAATGAATATGTGTTGGAAACACAGTCCTATCATTTCAATATCATCTGGAATTGTGTTGAATGTATGTTCAAGATAGACAAAGTTGAAATTTTTCTAAATCATTTTCGAGAATATGCTCGTTTTTGCAAGTTTAAACTGTTTAGCGGAATCAATCTAGAGTAAGTTTTCCGCGCAAAGGTAGCATACCAGTGCGCGATAATGGAAATCATTGAAATAAACAAATATAATGTCATGCTAGTTCACAGAATACAGCAATTCTGCTGAATAACTAAGATAATGATTTGGATATGTCAACACCCCTGCTATTCGCTAAATAGAAAGCTCGAAATCAGTAGTTAGCTAAATCGAATGCGATTATACCTGTTAACTATTATTAATCGACGATATCTTCATACTAAGCACTTTTGACAATTTTGTAATCAGAACAAGTAAAGGAAGTATTTTCATTATAGAAATTTAGTCCTATAGGCGTGCGATTTATTGTGAACAGGGCGATCATTGTTTTTAAATGCTTGGCGGCTAAACAAAGAAACAATATTTCATCAAATATTTAATTCCCTGAAATTCTGATTTGTTGCCGATACGTAAAGCCTTCTACAACAATTTACTTTAATGAAAATATGTGTGGAGTGATTTACTTTTAACTAATTGCTTTTCAATAATATTCATGAAGATCATTATTCAACGATATTTTTTTATATTAACAACATTATATCAGGCATTCAATGAATTTAACAGCGCAAGAAATGCGTATGAGAAAATCAGTCTCTTGCCTCGTAATTTTTCTGGTCATTTGCAAAATCATCTTTTTGTTGTTCAACATCGTCATTCCATGTATCATCGCATTTGCTAAACTTTTGTGTTTGGTGAAGTTCACTGCTCCCAAGTCTATTAACGCTGTTTGAATCCTCTAATGGGCTAATGCGAGCCATCTCTGAAGAATTCTGGTCACCGAGCAGCTTTTCAGTAGCCGCTGGACTATTTGATCTACTGGTCGTTGTACTCTGCTCATTAGTATGATCATCTTTGATAACTGGTAGTGGCACTTTCCAGTGGTCGGTTCTATGGTAAGCTGAATCACCTAGTAATTTAGCAAAATCATTTATAACATTCTTAAAAAATTTAAAAGAATTAAAGAGAGACGCAAAGTAACTAAACTGATAAAGTTTTATTTATAAATATTGTCAGAACGAAAGATATTTTAATATTTTAGAAATAAATCCCATTAACAAACAGTTCTTTAACACATAAACCAATTTTACATAATAATGCTAGACAGCAAAAGTAAACAGTTCTTTGATTACAGTTTTCTAAAACCGATAAAAAAATTAAATTTTGTGTAATCTAATTCTGATAAAAGAAATCTGTCTCTTATTTTTACCTTGAAAATACACAAATAAAATTCTTAGAATTTGGATCCACATATGATCGATGTTTGATCGAATCAAAGATACTGAATTAACGGCTCAAGTTTCGCCATTTTTACTGTTAAAATCAAAATAATCCAGTCTATCAATGATATGATTGCAAAGAAATTATTTAAAATCTATTCAAGCTTTATAAATCAACTCGGAGAAGAAGTGGAATAGGGAAATACAAAAACCCTAACACGCGTAAGTCTATTCATACATATCTTGCTTAAATAATTCTGGCGGAAATTCGATTCACAGATTTCCAACTAAATTCTGTTTTTGCATTCATTTATTTATTAGCACTCTGCTAATTTATTAATAGAAAATAATAAACCAGTGTGAACCTTCATTTCAAATTAAATACGTTTTTAAATGGACTGTTGTATACAAGCCAGAATCTGCGCAGAAATTTATTGGAACTTCACACGTACATTAACTAAAAGGAGCTTTCGTATGGTTGCTAAATATAAAATTAGACATAAGTTGGATATCTAAGAGAAATTGTGCATTAGGTACACGGCCTGGCTTGTTTAAGCAAAAAAACGCTTTTAATGATGTTGAGACTCAAATGGATGTAATTAAGTGTATATAAAAAGGTGACATTTTTATAATTTTATTTCACCCCTTGATTAAAAGTTCTGCTGTTTTGCTTTTCGAAAATTTAAAAATACCCATGGCTCTATTCCCATGGGAATGGCACTCTGAATTCTGCAAAAGTTCACATTCCGAAAGAAGACAAAAATAATTTCCCATATCAGCAAATGAGAAAATCGCTAAAAATGAATAATTAATTAATTCTTTAAATCAAGTTTGCGAGATTGAAGTAAACACCAATCCAATTGTATTTAACCAGTCGGCGAACAACATAACAAAACTACCGCCAGAAGCAACGCACTGACGCGTTTCGACCTTCCTTGATCATCATCAGAGTACGACGGCAAACTGACTATCGAGGACCAAACCGCATTGAATATATATGGAAATCAAATTTAGATATGCGGCTCTCACCTCTAGCAGTCTCGCATACATTGAACTTGACTGGAAATGTCGGCTGCACAATTTTCTGTCAGTCGAATATAAAACTGTTTGTAGCTTTCGCCATATACATATATACAGTACAATTCAATGTTGATTGCGCGGGTTCGTCTGATGATTGGTGTTTGCTTCAGCTCGCAAACTTGATTTAAAGAATTGTTACCACCACCCGCGCAATCAATTATTGTTAAATTGTATTGCCTATATGTATATGTGGCGAAAGCTGCAAACAGTTAATGTTCGTGACTGCATAGAAATTGTGCAGCCGACATTTCCAGTCAAGTACAATGTATGCGAAACTGCAAGACGAACGTATCGTTATTTCCTCTCAATGCGGTTGATCCTCGATATCAGTTGCCATCTTCCTCGATGATGATCAGCCGATCGACCGCTTTGGCGTGAATTTCATGTTCGACGACAGTTAAACCACCAACTCGCAACGAACTAAGTACCACCACCCGCGCAATCAATTATTGCTGAATTGTATTGCCTATATATGTATATGTGGCGAAAGCTACAAACATTTTATGTTTGTGATTGCATAGATATTGTGCAGCCGACATTTCTAGTCAAGTTCAATGTATGCGAGACTGCTAGAGGTGAGAGCCGCATATCTAAATTTGATTTCCATATATATTCAATGCGGTTTGATCCTCGATAGTCAGTTTGCCGTCGTACTCTGATGATGATCAAGGAAGGTCGAAACGCGTCAGTGCGTTGCGGCTGGCGGTAGTTTTGTTATGTTGTTCGACGACTGGTTAAATACAATGGGATTGGTGTTTACTTCAAGCTCGCAAACTTGATTTAAAGAATTGTTACCACCACACGCGCAATCAATTATTGTTAAATTGTATTGCCTATATATGTATATGTGGCGAAAGCTGCAAACAGTTAATGTTCGTGACTGCATAGATATTGTGCAGCCGACATTTCCAGTCAAGTTCAATGTATGCGAGACTGCTAGAGGTGAGAGCCGCATATCTAAATTTGATTTCCATATATATTCAATGCGGTTTGATCCTCGATAGTCAGTTTGCCGTCGTACTCTGATGATGATCATGGAAGGTCGAAACGCGTCAGTGCGTTGCAGCTGGCGGTAGATTTGTTATGTTGTTCGTACGACTGGTTAAATACAATGGGGTTGGTGTTTACTTCAAGCTCGCAAACTTGATTTAAAGCATTGTTACCACCACCCGCGCAATCAATTATTGCTAAATTGTATTGCCTATATATGTATATGTGGCGAAAGCTGCAAACAGTTAATGTTCGTGACTGCATAGAAATTGTGCAGCCGACATTTCCAGTCAAGTTCAATGTATGCGAGACTGCTAGAGGTGAGAGCCGCATATGTAAATTTGATTTCCATATATATTCAATGCGGTTTGTTACCACCACCCGTGCAATGAATTATTGCTGAATAATTTATTAATTTTGAAATATTTTATTTTAATTTATAATGGGATGGATTCTAGGAATTCGGTAAACACTTGTACCCTGAATTGGACATCTACTAACTACTTTGAGCACCATTCATATTTTATGATTGAGGCTTCACTTAATTTATAAGAATAGCACGTAAATGCACTCAGAAATCAGTGAAAAAACTATATAAATTCCGAAATATAGCTACTGGCTTATTCTATGACTATTTAAATACCTGAGGAAATTTGATATAATATAATTATGCACGTATTTGTTTTGTTCGTATTCGAAAATTATTTACAATGCAAAAAGTGATTATGAACGGCCTTTACGCTCATATTCAGACTAAACATACTTAAGCGCTTTGCTGAAATCTGCTTGATACATGGTTATAAATTACCAAGATAAATTAATGCACTAATTTTGCACCTGTTGAGGAAATTTTTCCACGAATGTCAGCGATAAAGATTTGATTTATTTTGAATAAATACGTTTAATATATGCTTCGCCTTGCTAACTGGGCAATCGGCTGACAAATTTTCAAGAATGGATATACTTCGAATTATATGACAAATAGTTTCAACTTTAAAATTAAATCATGCACTAATCACATTAATTTTTTTGGAGTATTCCATTAATTTACAGTTGAACGTCATGCTTTACTTGAGCTGAATTGACAGCAGATACAGATTTCTGTGTGTTCATTTCCCATGAATCTATTTTGTATCCTATCGTTATTAATTGCATAACGTCCATGTGCTTTACCAATCTATTACCCAAGCCACTCGAAAACTCATGCTTTACAGAAATGCAAATCGAGGTATTTAAATTATGATATTATTGCCAAAATCTCGGATCAACTGGTCACTCCTACAAAGAAAATTAATTTAAAATCAACTAGGATGAAGGCGGCTTTTAACACCTGGCTGTTCTGGTGGCAATTAGCCAAAAACCGAAGAAAACTTTTGCCCTTATATCAGAATAAAATCGTGCTAATACAGGCTGTTTAGACTTTCTGAAATTTAAACTCTGTTTTGAATGTTTAAAGCATAAAATGTCATCCTATTTGTTCTTCGGAAAACTATACAAGATAATTTTGTAACTTTCAATCATTGGAAATAGCTATAAGAGCTATATTAGTAGTTGCAATTTTACTAAAAATGAAATGAAAACCAACGTGGAAATCAACCATCTCGGGTAATGTGCTTAAAGCGCGTAGTTGTACTATGTTAAGTTTTCATAATTAAAAGGATTAATTAGCATAATATTTATTATATTTATACAGCTTTAAATAACACAAGAATGAAATTGCATTCCAATTGGATTCACTTATATTATTTAATTAAAAGATGTGTACACAAAAATATACTCGTTTACATGCTGCATAGCACGAGTACGAAAATTAGAGAAATTTAGTTGAGAATAATGAAACTTCTGTTTAACATTGAATTAAATAGGTATCATCCTACAATTAAGTTAACGCATTTCAACCAACTGAAAATTGTCATTTTTGTTTAATTGATATAATATGATTGACTGGCTTTTCTAAGCTATTCGTGTTTAATTCGATTAGTGTTGCAATTAGTTCAGTACTCTGTTTTCAAACCATGATTAGAGCGTATGGGAAATGAAAAGTTTCAGGTACACGGGGAGAACCAACTCATAGTGCTTGAATGAGCGGTATCAAATTTGCGTCTCCTTCTTAACTGTATCCATGCAATCGCAGTTGCAGGTAGCACGAGGATGTCCGTGTATCCAGCAGAAATCTCACAGCGGGCCGCTGGACCAATTAAAACATTGTATATTTTCATAACGGTCCATTTTAGGACTGATCATATATGCGGCAAGACAGAATAATAGAAATAAACATTACCAGCTTATATCAGTCGCCGTACAATTGACGACAATGCCTGGGAAACATTGCAATGGAGATCTACAGCTTATTTACCCTGTATTTGGAAAAAATCAACTGTATTCTTTGATAAATCTGGAACCTTCTTTGGCATTCCAGTGATTCTGTAAATTTGGGATTTAAAAATAGTCGGAATTTTCCACTGTCTGTTGTTAAATATTCCATTGTATTCAAATGTACCTGAAATCTAATATATATTGTATCAGTGTTAACAAAAATGATATCATCGTGATATATTTAAATTTTAAACGTTTTATGATGATTTAATTTTTTTTGCCTGAGCGGTTTGCGTTTTTTGAAAATTGTCAGCTCTAATTCATTTATTTTACTTTTAGATATTTCTAAATTAAGATTTAATAATACTGCTTTACTTCATTTTTTATCCGAATTTAATTTCTATGTGAGCCTCCTTTTACATGCCCTAACGTTTTACGAATAAAAATACGTTTTCTGACTATTTTTTCAGTTCCTTTCCTACTTTCGTTTGTGTAAACCGATAATAAACTGATTGCTCGAAAACCTGGTATAACTTCCCCATCAGCATTCATCGAACAAATTTGGCCTATTAATAATTCATCCAGTTTAAATACTTAATCTGTTTATTCAACTTGTATCACTTTTGTGTTTGCCCTGCAAATTGTGCTTTGTCGTAATATTTTTTCGCTCATTCAACTGATGCAGTATTACTGATTAATCATATATTGCTATGAAAACAACCATATATCCATTAGATGTAACAGTTGCATATTACTTTTATCGTATGCATAAGAAAACACGCTAGCAAAGTTTGGTCCGTTAATTTTAAAAAATATACATACTTACTTATCCTTGGATTATGCGAAATGATGCTAGCCATTCGCATAGCTATTACGAGCAATTTTGGCGCTAAATAATAACAGGAGCATTTGTTGAGCTAAACTTGGCAAATTAGCCGGAAATTTGAAAATTAATAGCGTATTCTACTTTATTAATATTATTATTATTATTATTACTATTACTATTATTATTACTTTTATTATTATTAATATTATAATTATTATTACATTGCCTTACACCGTGCACTAGCATTTAACATTTCGTACAATGAATGTACTCTCGTTCTACCAACCATACTATTAAATACCATAAAATGGTATGCTACGTAATTTTTCCGTACCATCATTTAACCCTCTACCTGGCATTTACATTTAGTGATATTGCAACGAACATAGCATGCTGTTATAGAACAAGCCAATCATATTTCTTTTTAGCTGACACTATACTTTATTAATTTAATCCAAAGACTTGTGATGTATTGTAGACTGATGGAAAATGTCGACAAGGGTATTCAAAATGATTCCATGAGAGAAAATGTTTGGGAACAATTCCCCATTTTTCACAAGAAAGATTAGGTAATTATAGGTTGGGACCGAATATGGTCAAACCAAGTAAATTATCTTAGTTTGTTATTTTTTAATACTATTGTTTTATTTTAAATATATAACTCTACGGGATAATCACAAACCAGTTATCTAACTATTGTCAAAATTTGTCTGTAAGAATTTAATAGATTTTATCGATTTTGCAATTTTTTTCATCTTTGCATTTTGGAAAGAGGAAAGAGACGTAACATCTTTTGCAATTTTGCTTACACCGCTTACTGAAATTAAAATTTGCATTTTGTCTAAACAGAACAAATTCGATTGACTTGCTGTTTAACAAAGCCTCTTTTATTCGATATATTTTGCATGCAATTCAGTCTCCTTCAAATTAATTCTGAGGTAATCAGTGCGTGTTTACAAACGGCTAACGTAGATGCATGATAAGAATGAAGCTTGCCCACTCTAAGTATCTTAATCATCGGTAACCCAACTGTTGCAATCATAGTAAACTGCCAGATAACCATGTGACCACAGAAAATCTGCAAGAAATCCGCCAAACTCCCAAGAACATTTGCGGATTTGGACAACAGTCCCATTTTAGGGCCATAACTCGTTCGTGTTTTAAACATGCTGAATGACGGCATTCTTGCTATGCTGTTATGTTGGTTAGCTAAGATTGGATTGGTGTTTATTTCAAGTCCGAAAACTTGATCTAAAGAAATATTAATAATATTTTACTAAATGCGTTGAAAATTTATTGGAGGTAATAAATTTGATGTTAGATAAACTAGACAGAAATTTATTCGTCCTGTTTACAACGAAAAATTTAAATTAATGAAAATTTTTTTAAACTTATGTTGCTCCTAGTAAGCGATGTACACCTGGCTGATATATTACATTTGTTGCGGTATCGTCACCGAGAGAAAGTAGAAAAGAAAATCGAAACTTTAACAATAGGTAAACACTGCAATGAAAATTTCTGCGAAACCTACCTAACCATGGAAACTATGCTTGTACATATACAACGTCAGGATATTTTGCTTTATTCAAACATTTTCAGACCAAGAAAAGGCAATATATTACATAAAATAACTTAAGTTATCATTAAAAGAACTAATGGCTTCGTTAACAAATAAATATTCATTATGTTTACTAGCGAAAATTCAAAAATAGTGAAGTTTTGCCGATTTTCTGTCAACACAATACTGCATTATAAACTTCACATCTGTCAAAAAATAAATTTAGAAAAGTGGCTGCTATTTATACCAATCTCTCTTGAAGTTAGATGCGTTCAACTATGTATAGAACTGTTAAACGAGGTCAAACAGACTTTAATGCAAAATATGTTCACAGCTAATCAGGTCATCTTCGTTGATTTATTGTACGATTGAATTTTACTTATCTAATGATTAATAACATCATTTCTAAAAAAAATAATGTTCGATGTGAAATTTTACCACAATTTGTAAAGGCTTGTATTCTGCGTGAATTGCATTTAGTGGTGAATCTATGGAGAATAGTTTTTAATAATTTTAAATTTCTTTTATTTTTAAATATTTCCCAATTTTTGTTTGATTTTATGAAAATTATGCATGCCTAGTTTTGATGAATCCTATTGAAATTATGATATTTTGTTATGAATCCAACCAAAATTGTATTCAATATTATTGTTATCACCGCCCGCGAAACCTGAGATTGTTCAAATATATAAATCTGCAACAAATACCACTTCCTTAGGAAACGTCGTGCTTGTTCTATAAAGACAGATTTTTGGTGGTATAAAGAGATGTCACAGAGTCTCTACTTAAAGGAAAGTCTAACCAAGAAAAAATATTTAGTGGACAACTGAATAGTGCGTGTAGCATGCGGAAGGGGGGCTCAGTGGTTGAGATCACATACTCCGATGCAGACGTATCCAGGTTCAAAACCTGTCCGCAGCGAAGTTTTGAAGTTACTACAGAATGAAGTGCCTTATCTAAGTTATACAGAAGCTTAGTTTATACTGATTTATATATATATATATATATATATATATATATATATATATATATATATAAAAATCATTCATAGTCTACAAATTGTCATGTATGTGCGTAGCACATGTATCGGACGTACGAAGAAGCAATTGATTAAAATTTACAGAAATTGATTAAAAAGACTTGGCACCGTCAAAGAAAATCAGCTTCTCCTGATCATATTTTGGAAACGGGACACCAAGAAAATTAGACGATATTTTCTACTCTAAATCAAGGAAAATCAGAAAAATTATTATATATTTATGATGCTCTTAACATAAAACTAAAAAACACCTGGCCTATATATTCAAAAGTTTCATCAACATGATATTACAATCGACTAGCCCCGAATAACAAAATTCAACAACAATTTACTAGTATCCAGGTAAGAACAAAACAGCTGCACATATTGGAACAGAAATTTCGAAGCAATATGATTATTCACCACTGCCATGAGCACTTGCACTGTTACCAAGTACAGAAAACAAAATTACGGAAAAAGGGGAAACGAAATACAACATTCGGGAAAATAACGTTCGTACACGTAACAGCCAACAATGCGAACAATTGGTTAACTCTCAGAAATCACTTTACAATACAGTGATAATGAGCCTTTACATGCAAACAGGAAAAATATGCTGTGTAATATTCGAAGGCAATAGAAATATACATATATATATATATATATATATATATATATATATATATATATATATATATATTATAATGCCCATTTTCAGGATATTACACAGTATATTTCTCATTAGGAAGAAAAACACATTAATAACAAAGTGGATAATGGCCATATATTTCGAGGATACTGAACTTCGCACTACAATCTTTTATTTATGTACATTCTGTGTTTTCATTTGATTATGAGGGTGGCAACAAATCCTAATCGGTTTTAATTCTATTTTTTGTTTTGGCTGATTGGTAAGTGTGTATGCGTTTGTGTCTGCGTGTGCCTGTTTGCATGTAAAGGTCATTATCGCTGTATTGCAAAGTGATGTCTGAGATCTGGTCATTATTTTATTGATGGCTTGAGATTTTACCATCTGTTCGCATTGTTCGCTGTTTCGTGTACGAGTGCTATTTTTCCAAGTGTAGTCTTTCGTTTCACATTTTTGCGCAAATTTGTGTTCTTCACTTGGTAACAGCGCAAGTCCGGATTGTAGTGTAGAACGCTCATCTTGCTTGGAAATTTCTGTCACCGTTTTTGCATTTGTTTTTTCCTCTTCAGTTTGTTGCCAATCCGATTGAATGCTCGTTGATTCTAGTCAAGAGGTGTTCGGTATTACCTGGATACTAGTAAATTGTTGTTGAATTTTGTTATTCGTGGCCAGTCGATTAGAATATTAGGTTCATGCAAATTTTGAATATTTAGGTCAGGTGCTTGTTGTTTTATATAAAGGGCTTCACAAATAAATAATAATTTTTCAGATTTTACTTTATGTAGAATTAAGAAATAGGTCGAATTAACTGGGTGCCCCGTTTCCAATATATGATCGGAAATAGCTGTACTAGCCAGAATTTGCCGCGGACAGGGCATGAATCTGGGCATTTCTGCTTCGGAATATGGTGCTCCAACCACAGAGCCACCCTGATGCACACTAAACTACACACAATATTTATTTATATATTAATTAATGTAATTTGGTTAGTATATTTTTCCTTTACGTGGAGCTCATCTGGCATACATTTAGACCCAAAGTTCCAACTAACCATCCCCAATCTCTCATTACAGAACAGACACCACACTACATGGGTAAGTGGTATTTAAATGAATATTTATATAATTAAATGATAATTGGTTGCGCGGGCGGTGATAGCAATTATTATAATCAAGTTTGCGGTCTTGATATAAACACCTGACCCATTAATTACTTACTTATATTAGTATAAACTAAAAATTGTATAGCGTAGAAAAGTAAATTCATCCAGTAGACCGGTTTCGTCCTTATTGGGAACTCATCATGTACTGGCCAGAATTTGCCGTGGACAGGTCTCGAACCTGGGCACGTCTGCTTCGGAATCTGGTGCTCTAACCACTAAGCCGTCCTGTCGCAAGTTCGCAACATTAATTATTAAAAATGTTATCCCCGTCCATGCAACCAATTTTCGTTTAATTATAAAAATGTTCATTTCAAAACCACTTCCCCATCTTGTGTGGTGTTTTATCAGTAATGAGAAATTATGGATGCTATGTTGGATCTTTGGATCTAATTGAATGCCATATGAACTCCACATGAAATAAAGAAACTAACCGAGTTACATAAGTTAGTATATAACCGAAAATTTTGTAGTGTGCGGCAGGGTGGCTCAGTGGTTAGAGCAGCATATTCTGAAGCATATTTGCCCAGGTTCGAGCCCTGTCCGCAGCAAATTTTGGCCAATACATGATGAGTTCCCAATAAGGACGTAACCGGTCTGCTGGATGAGTTGCCTTTTCTACATTATACAATTCTTATATTGTCCTGACAAATGTATGTATTTGATGGGTCTGGTGTTTATATCAAGTTCACAACCTTGATTATAATAAATGTTATCACTGCCCGCGCAGCCAATGTTAATTTATTTATCTTTATATCTGCGAAGTGAAATTATGAGGGAGTTCAATTAAATTTTATTTCTAAGTGTTAAAATTCTAATACATTTAATTTTTTCAAAACGGCACATGTAACAACTTATTCAAACACGATTAGATTAGCCAGAATCTATTACTATGTAAGGTGTAGAATAAATTAAATCTTCTTTGAATTTACATATTGCCACACCAGTTGGGATATTATATTCGTTTATTCTTAAGACCAATTGTACGTTTCCTGTTATTTAGTTATTAGGTGCTGCGCACCTAGTAACTAATTAATTCAAATCAGACCAACATGATAAACCATATTATAAATGAACGCAAGGTATAATCTCACATGCACATTCGTTTCCTACTAATTAGCGAAACATCATCAGTATTACGCTCGATATCCACTACATATTTCGGTGAGAAATGTGAGATTATTTAATGGCAATATGGCCGACTGTAATGTGTATACTAGCAGCAATTGAAATAAATTAATATACACTCTTCGATTATGCGACTTCAAAGTCAACTCAATGTATACAATATATATATATATATATATATATATATATATATATATATATATATATATATATATACCAAGCCCGTAAAATGTGCCAAAACTATGGTTATTTTGTCAGTAACTGATACAATAAATATGGTTGCCGGAAAACTATATTGTATCAACACTATGGTTACCGAGACGGTACATGATACCAGAAATTTAACGCAAACTCGCTATATATATAGCTACATGATATCATGTACCGACTCGGCAACAAAATTTTAGGACTCTTAACGGGCTCGGAATATATTACATATAGTGAGTTGGCGTTGTAGTCGCATTGTCGAAGATTTTATATGAAGCTTGCTCTTCTACAGCCGGAATAAATATTCCTATCGAAGAAATCACTGTCCTACATTCCTCATTCAAATATACAGTGAGTAAAGGGCATAGTAACGGCTCCTATTGATGTGTCGCTAGTAAGCACGAAATGCGTGTGTACATTAGATTATGCCTGTCGTTAATGCTGAATTTGTTTTATCCTTCTGGACATATTTGAACTAATGTGTTACTAAGTACGTCAAACCTAAAACGCACTTGCGTATATATAAGTACTAGGCAAAAAACAGTATGCAAATGTTAGGTTGAGACATTGGGAAAATAAATATTTTTTATTAAAAATTCATCTTCTTTATTATCAACTGAAAAATATGAAGATTATTAAAACGCTGTGATAGAAAAACTATTTTCAAACATTTGTTTGATAAAATTTTCTAAATTTGATTTATGTTCTAAATTACCACAAACACAGAAGCTGTCAATTATTCGTCTATCGTTATAAAAAAATTGTTTACCACAAAATAATGGAATTTCGTATTAAACACATAAACCGTTTTAGTGTGACAACGTTAAAATGTTGCTGGGTATTGTAGGTTTTGTTTGCTATAAAGAAGTCCTCGTGGTTACCAGACAATTTCACTTAGACTTCATCTTGGCATAATGTAACAATTATATTTTCTGCCGTGATTAAATAACAATTTGTGCCTAAATAATAATTATTCATATTTGTTTTAAAATAAGTATTCTGCAATTGACAACAACATTTACTTATCTTCTGTCAAATATCGTTGATGAACGTGTAATATTTGTTCGCGAGACTGACGGTTTCAGCTTATCTCTCTGAGATGTCTTTATCATATGGTAAATAAAGGTGAAGAGATTTATAGGCCTTTAGGCTGATGAACTGGAGCCTTATTTTTGCAATCTTTGAACTGCGGGATTTTAATATATTATTTGAGTTTCGTTGGGATAGACGAATATGCTATTAATAATTACTTTAATTTAGCGTTAACGGAAAAAGGTTAAATCTTCAACACCACAGACACACTAAATTAAATTCTAACGACTACCATCTGTGATCTTCCTTCATCACGATAGAATTTAAAAGATTTAAGGGTTTACGAAAGTTAGATATATAGTGTTTTATAAATTTGCGTAAATACAATTTAAAAAGCAATATGGGTTTCATATTTTTCCTATTTTGCATTAAGTAGTGTTGTAATTTAGACTGTTGAGCTCATTGGGAATATGATTGAATATCAGAATAATAATGTACATTTGGTTTAAGAAGAGTCGTCTAAAAGAAAACGAAATCCCATTTATTGTAGACAAATGCAGTAAAAGTTTGAATTCTCGCTTGTTGGAGTACAAACTAAATTGGTTGTTGCAAAATGATATTGATGATGCACGTACATATATACCAAAAAAAAATTATTTTCCTGTGAAAAATTGTTACGGCATAAAAATGCTTTTCGATTTAATTCAAATCATGCGTTTGATCAAGGATCCGCATTTGAAGGCTAATTCAAAAGACAGACGCCTATATCTGCGCAAATAAAGAAGTGTGTTCGGGTACTGACATGAACACGGGGCTTTCCAAGCCCCATGGGAAACAGCGTTTAGTTATGTTCTATCTAATTGAACCTTCTGGATATATATATATATATATATATATATATATATAATGTGTACTAATTATGCTGTAAGCTTTGTTCTATTTAAGCTAGGTTAGTTCCAGTATTTTATTTGTTTGTAAATCTGTTGATAAAACGGAGCAATTCTGCTTAACAAATAAAATTTAAAAAAAACTTAATATATGAATATAAATATTTTACGTGGTTGAAAACAAATTACTCTTTAGGCATTGCCGTTAAGTGCGATTACAGTTGCATATTTTATTTTGATTGACTGCTTACATTCTGCTGGCTTAATTTGCTATAATTTTACTCGAGTTTTCTCTAATGTAAAATGATATGGGTATAAAGTATATACGTTTAAGAGATTTGATCGCTGCTTTTTTTAATTTTTTTTATTAATTCATAGTTGTTTTGTTTGCGAAATTCCAATTACAACTGGTGAGGATTCGATAAGTGCACAAAACCTGTTTTTATGTGGCAAAATAGTTTGTTTACGATGATTCGCATGCATTCTCTTGGTAAATATTTTAACATTATAAGCTTATTAATACCTATCATTCATTTTTAAATGAGAAGTATATATCGTTATTCGTGTGCTTTCGATTTAAATTTCCTTCCTCGATACATTAGGTTCCAAACCGAATACATACACCTTGTCTCTGCAGACTATATTATTATAATTATTAGAATTGAATAAATTGTTAAAGCGCCTTTCTTAGATAAGTTTTAACTAAAAATGGCTAAATGTATTTTGCTTTCTACTTAATAGTAGACTTAATATCGATATCCAATTTGAATAGCTTCCTAGAAACACAAGTAAATCAATATATTACCATTTAGAAATGAAGCGTAGTTTAGTAGCTTATAATTTATTTCATCTGAAAGCCATTGTAGTGCATTTAAACAAAATAATTTATTAATATTATTTATAATCATCATTAAAACATTTGCAGTATTAGTAGCCATTTAATAGCCGTTATTTTATCGAAAATACCTTTATTCAAAATTAGTCTGTACAAATATGGTAAAAACGAGGAAAATCCTGACCTGACTTATCTCGATGAAAAGTTAGACTTCATTATAAATTGATAAAATAGTCAACGATGACATTTTCCTCTGCAAATATCATAGAAGGTATACCTAACTCACGTTAAGTCATGGTTACTTGAAATAAATTTTGGTGTCTTTAATTCTGTAGTAACTTGTTAAACTTTCTGATTTTATACTCTTATCCGTATAAGCTGCAGCAGATTCCACTTTAAATAATCCGGTGATGAGTAAACGTCTTGGTAGGACAGGAACGAAATAGATGAAATAATAAAATCATGAAGACGAAGGAACATCCAGTCAAGAAATTACGTCTTCATAATTCACTATATCACTAAATGTCTTTAGGAATAAACTGACAAAGTTACCAATCTCCGTTCATCTACATTTCTGTCAACATTGCACTTTTGCTCATTCTGAATCTCTCTGTTTTGTTAAACTACTTAAATTTGTTATTTCTTTTAAGCGTATCCATGTCCTGTTTACTTTAAATGTAACTTTTTTCGGAAAATTGCTCATGAATATTAATTTTGTTAGAAGACGTGAAATAGTTCTACCTTAGTTAAATAAAACTTTGCTAATGGGATAACAGACAAATACTTGACCATTTCTAGCATTACAAATATTTAAGAGGTATTTAGATGACGAAAATGCATCCTTGATTGATGGAATAAATTTACAAACAAATACACACCAATAATGCATAAACGCACACACACACACACGCACATACGTGTGTGTTTGCGTATATCATGGTTCACTTAGTATTATTGACCAGGACGTTTCAGAGATAGTCAGATTGCAAATAGTCGCGCAATTCCAAAAAGTAGCTACCACACAGACTGAAGCTCAAAATAGAAAAATGAAATAAACAGACAAGAAATCATGACAATCGCCTGCATCGGATATGCGTATCACTGGGTCACATAAATCTCTCAACAAATTAAACGTCATAAACATCAATTTATTCTCCTAACTTGCTCATTTAAGTTAGTTTTCCTCAATGCAATATCGCTCATTTAATAAAACGAACATGGATTATAGTGATGTGTTCTTAGAGTAAATAATGAATGCCTATCAATGTAGATAATGAAAACGCCTTTAAAAGCGTTGAAGGACTTGAAATACACAGCTTAGTAAATTAAGGAAAATGGCCAAGACACGCAATTGAAAACAATATATAATTAATGTTATTTAAGCAATTGTTCATTTTAGTCTAATGTACTATTATAATGGGCAAAAAATAAAAGCACGTTGATACTTTTAGTATTGAAACAAACAGCTTCTATGACATAGTTTCATGCCATTCGAGTCAGTTAGCAGATATATTCAGAAATACTGCGTATAGAGTCAGAAAGCTGACACACTAAGTAACGGGATACGAGCCTTGCCCAATCACATTACTGGTTATGATCTCTCAGTCAGGTTAGTTCACAAGTTTTATGTGAACATTAACCCTTTCCATGAAGTTGCCCAGAGTACACAAAGATGAAATCTTTTATATTTTATGGCATTCAGCTAATTATCTAAACATATTATTAAGCTGAAATGGCGCCAATTAGACATGACATTCTATTAATGACATTGTATTTAACCAGTTGTCGAACAATATAACAAAACTACCGCCAGTCGCAACGCACTGACGCGTTTCGACCTTCCATGATCATCATCAGAGTACGACGGCAAACTGACTAGCGAGGATCAAACCGCAGTGCATATATATGGAAAGCAAAATTAGATATGCGGCTCTCACCTCTAGCAGTCTCGCATACATTGTACTTGACTGGAAATGTCAGCTGCACAATTTCTATGCTGTCACGAACATTAGCTGGTTGTAGCTTTCGTCATATATATATATATATATATATATATATATATATATATATATATATGAGACTACACAAACTTGATTTATCTAATTCTGCTTTTCATGTATATGCAATGCGGTTTGATTCTCGCTAGTCAGTTTGCCGTCGTACTCTGATCATGGAAGGTCGAAACGCGTCAGTGCGTTGCGACTGGTGGTAGTTTTGTTATATTGTTCGACGACTGGTTAAATACAATGGGATTGGTGTTTATTTCAAGCTCGCAAATTTTATTTAAAGAATTGTTACCACCAACCGTGCAATCAATTATTGTTTAATTCTATTAATGCGTTTTATATGCACAGGAATACATTTTCCGGGATAATTGCATAAGAACTCAACATGGATCAGTAGATTGTTTTGGTATAACTGTAGCAGGATTAAATTGTTTGAAAATGCATCTCAAGGAATACACCATAACACAATATACAACCTCAATTCCTTCGAAAAGGACATTTCTTAAACACGAAATTCTAATAATGCGCGTGGAATAGACAAGTTATTTCCTTTTGAGATCAGTGACTATGGTTTTTAAGTGAGATATGCCGATATCTTCGTCCTGACTTTTAATGAAACTGTAAAAGGTAGAGTGCATTTAAATATTTATGATTTGCGGCATACTAAAACAGAAAAATAATTGAAAAATTCCCTATTAGATCAATGCGGCGTCTTTCAGACACGTCATTCAAAATAAGGCGTCTTTGATGTACGGAAATAATTTTTTCCTGTGAAATTTGATTATAGCTTTTCATTTTGATTAATCGATAGCTTAATTGCGATCGTTGCAACATACTTAAATAAAAATCACATTCATATTTTTTATCGCAGTCTATTTAAGATTGGAAAATGTTGCGCAAGTAAACATATAATTTATTTCCAGTTATTATGCCATGTACGGCTATATGCGTTTGGCAAGAACTCTCAAACTTACAAATTATTTCTTCTTCTTCAACATCCTCCAGTTGTGATCCCCCAGAAGAAAGCTTTACAACAGGATATTCTTCATCTTGGACCGCCGTTTGGTTATCCGACATTGTTACCGATTGGCCGCTGTTAACATCCATATAGCTTTGTGATGGCAAGTTTCTGAGTTTATAATCAGTACACGCACCAATAGAATGCTGCTGCCGAAGTGGGTTTCGTGATCTGGCTCTAAGGGCAGCTCCATCACGTCGACCAACTGCTTGACCTGCGTTTGGTAACACGCGTTGATGCTGGTTACATTGTGATACTCTGGAAACAAGCGGAAAAATGTATTTTTTCAGTTAACTGGTATTTTCATTCTACATTGGTGTTTGAACGTAGTATATCTTTCATTAATAATCTGGAATTGAGAAAAACAACATATTATAGTTTTTTGTTGGTTTGAACTAATGCAAACGATTTTGGCAAATTTGTAGTTACTTACACTATAATCATATGGAACATAAATAACAATATCACCGATATCAGATTTAGAAGAACAGATGTTATCTACGCTATTTATTTTTAAGACTATATTGAAATTCAATTTCAAAATTCGTATTGGCATGCTATGTCGGGTAAAGCAAAATATAAAAAAGGTGAAATGTACAAACCCTTCTAAATTTACTTTTTCGTTCAAATAGGCATATATTAACTTGAAAAGTACAAAACAATGGCATTTCAAAGATAACTATAAATTCATTCGACAACCAAACAATTATTATAATTAATCTTCTTCAAAATACATTTTGAGCAGTATTTTAGGTGATTTAATTCTAGCAGTATTCATTTAAAATGGCCTAAAAGAATCTAAAACAAAGAAGAAAACAACGATTTACAATAAGAGATATGCAGTTTATCTATTAAGAGCATTATATATCTTTCATCTCCAGATTAGTGCAATCAGCATACTCTTAAGCACGGTAATTTACAACAGTTCCGTTGATTAAATTAGGCTTATAAATACATTTTAAAGACCATCTTCAAGAAAGATATCCGAATCAAAAGTATTTTTTTACAAAGCAAACCTCGAAGTCTAAAAAAGTTCACTAACTTCAAGAAAGCCAAAACTATAATAAAATGTCGCAGCTACTTTTGTTTATATTTTACGATATTATTGCATGCATTTTTTATTTCTTACTCTGGAAAATTTTATGGATTATCTCGACAAAATACATTAATAAAAAAATAAAACTATATGTTGAACAAATTTGCGAATCTTTTTCAGAGCATACGCTTCCAATCTTTTATTTTTATTTCTGTTAATTAGTGATTCTAGTGTTTATATTAAACTAGAGTACTTTATTAGATGACTATTAACGATAATTGTATCAATCTGCGCTTGTTCAAATACTAAAAAACACAGTTAACCTCTTTGTGCACAAATCCAATGAAATACTGAGTGGTCTACTCACATGTGTCAATTACTGTTAGTAAGCCAGCTTGTACCGTTTTGACTAACACTCGACCATACACACAAAATTTGAATAATATTGATGTTAGACAAAGTATTGGAGCATAGGAGAATATTTAAATAGTTATTATCATAAAAAATTTTACTTCAGCAAACAAAAGAAACAGACGCGAAGAATTAAAGTTAGTCTCAATAAAGTTAATAAATAGTTTAAAAGAGTATTTGTAGTGCATTTTAAATGGACACTATAGTGGAAAAAATAGGAGGAAATACAGACAGAAGGCTACCGGAAGTTCTCTGATGAAAATGTCATATGAACTAGAGGAAATGCTGAGGAAGAGAGAAAAAATGCTAAAAATGTTTACAGCTATAAGAATAATTATTAAAATTTTATGAAGCAAAATGCAAAAATGAAACTAAAGAAGACGAGTAAAGATAACTTAATTAATTAAACGTTATTTACATTATTTCTTAATTAGAAAATAAATGACATCGTATATACTTAAAAGATTTCATAATAGGTAATTTGTGTCCAAAATATCTGGCACAAATTGAAGTAAGTACACTCCAGAATTAAAGTGGTATAAAAATACCACAATGGAACAATGTTTGCGATGGAATTGAGAAACAAAACTTTTATATCGTGAAGTAAACAGCCAATATTCGTCAAAAACTGATTACCTTAATTAAAAACACCCACTGAACAACGTATAAACATATCAAAGCATCACAAATCATGCAATTGCCCATAAACGGCCGAAAAAATAAAAGTTAAAGTTTTCTAACTAGGTATTCCTTTGAGAAATATACGCCTTGCAAATTTTCCCAAAATTTATTAAACATTTTGTGATTTAAAAAAATCCTTATTTATTCATCTAAACTATTTTCCCTTCAACTATTAAAAAACATTTGTAGATTCGGAGGATATGCATGCAATTATCTATGGTATACACTAGGTGCAACAAAAATAGTTTAGCATATTAATTTTTAAACGTGGATTCGAAATGAAAGGTTAAAAAAGGTACGTTAATTCATCTTAGGTGAACTTTTGCTTGTTCTAATAAATTTTCTATTTCTTCAATGAATGCTAAATATTAATTTAAAAGTAAATCTATATCGGCTTTTTACCATATTGATTATAGGAACACAGACTGTAATGAAACACTCTGACCATAAATTAATGCACGAAGGAAAATTTGCAGAACATATATTTATGTTGAAAATGACATCCGGAATAACAACCGAAATATCTATCAACACTCCGGTAACCTTTGTCGAATGTCGCGCTCCTTAAGTCATTCATAAATAGGCATACTGTTGCTAAAAGTGCGCGGATTTCGAAAATTTTCTACCGGTGTTGTGATCGAAATATCAATGAACGAGCTTAAGGAGGTGAATGTTATGAAACTATTTCGAAGCATAAAAATATATTAAAAGTAATTATTACATAGCAAATTTGTTTTGTAGAGGAATTCGTTTCTAATAATCCTTTTATTCTTTTAAAATGCGAATAAATTATAAAAAGAATGGAATTGTAATTTTATTATGCAGCATGGATACGCTTAAATGACTGAGGCAAAAAAAGATTATATTTTCGTTGACTACGAAACGCAGAACGGGAAATTTCGGTGGCTTACTTTATTGTGCAAAATAACACAAAACAGACTAAATCGAAGGCGTTATATTGAAATTAACTCTATAGTTGTATGTCGTTTTAATTTGCATAACGCATCGATCAATTTCTTTGGCAATCAGATATTTTTTGTCTATCAAAATTGTGAGCTTGATAAAAACACCAATTTCATTTTATTTATCATGTCGTAAAACGTAGAAAATTATCATCAGTCGCAAAACACATCAAAGCTATTGACGGTCTCACGAACTTCCACAATTTTAACATCTCTAGAAGATCAAAAAATTTAAAAAGCGACAGAATGTGAGATTGGCGAATATTTCGCAATGTTCTACGATTGGTTAAATAGAATAGGATTGATGTTTACCTCAAGTTTACAAAATTGGTTTAATCCGGGCAACCAAAAATTGCTTCATTAGGATAGTATGTTCAGATTATATAATTAATTGAAATGGTAGAAACCCAAAAACTTATTGCAAAAAGAAAGTATTTGTACATTTCAGTACACAGATTTTATAAACAAGCGAATAGGTTGATTTACACAAATCAATTAAGCATAAGCCTCGCTAATTTATCTCGCTACACATTAAAATGCAAAATGAGCTCACATAACATTCTTCCTACTTTTGGAGGACGGATAGCGGACAACTCGATGCAGTTAAGGAAACCACGTGATTCTTGTTCACAAATTAATATTTGCAAAAAAATTATGGCGATAATCGACACGACTTCATTTCTTGTTCTGCACACAGTAGACTTTAGCTTGACAGTTGATTAACATGGTTACTCTTATTACATTATAACCATCATCAGAAATTCTAAATAGATTTCCAGGAATTCTGGTGCAGAAAAGGAAAATAATAGATTAAAAGGTACAGATAGGTACAAACAACCAGGAGCACACAAAAATTTTACCATAATATGCGTAATTTGTTAAAAAAAATTTTGTTTGAAAGAGGAGACAATTTCATTGATACAGTATGATCCTTTTGTTAAATAAAAGAAACTTAGCGCAGAATTTGGCAAATAATCACGTACATGTGTTTGAAAGTGTGTGAATAATAAAAAGGACGTTAATTTCGGTATGCATGACTAAAAGTCAAACTTTTCTTCAAACCATTTAATGTGTAGGCACCAACGGAAATTGATTTCGAAATTGAAAAACAATGCTAGGAGATTGGTTCGAAAAAATATTGCCTTCAAAGGAAATATAAAAAAGTGTATATCCGTTCAGTGTGACACAATTTAATAGTGGATTTAAAAACAAATTTGAAAATCCTTTGATCAGATTTTTTGAAATTTAATCAACATTTTTATTTTTGGCATTGTCTCGTTATTGAAGAAAGCATCATATACCCTAAAATAGATGAATGTTCTCCATACTATTCAGAGCAAGACTTACTACCTAGATTTAAAAGAAAATTAATTCTTAAACCTAACTTATGTTCCAACCAAACGTTATTAAGATTTCCAGTTTAGCATTAATATTGCAATATAGGACCAGTAGATAATAACCTGTTGGTGATTCATCATTTGCAAATCGCTTATAACTTAAACCACAATATAGCTCGAAATGCTTAATTAGCTATTGATCTATTTTTATATTTCTATAGATATTCAGATTTCGGAAAATAATATGTGGCCAAAATTATTTTTTCCCTATGCAACAGTTACCAAATAATATTTAGCGTAATTCACCAAAAACAATGTGTCGGCTGGTGCTGTAAAACATAAACGTCCGTGCAGTGGACATTGGCAGTTATACAAATTGTACGCGAGGCTACAAGAGGTGTGAACCACATACCAAATTAGGCTTTAATTATGTACGCATTACAGTCTAATTCCCACTAGACAGTACCGTCGTGCTCGGAAGATCATCATAAACGGTCAAATCACATCATTGCGTATAACTCGGTGGATCATGTACAATGAGACTGGCGTTTATAACAATCACATGAACAATCGATTTAAGAAATGTACCACCGACCGCACATTCAGTGATTGCTTAAAGGTATGACTTAAAGACATGTAGTACAATCTTCTAAAATTTAATATATTTCACTGCATAGTAATTGCACATTCAAAATTATTAATAAAATTTAATTTATGCGAGACTACTGGAGGTGAGAGCCACGTATGTCATAATATTTCTTATATATGCATTGCGGCTAGATCATTGCTAGTCACCTTGTCGTCGAAATCTGGTGATGATCATGGAAATTCAAAAAGCGACAGTACGTGTGACATACGTTAGTTTTACTGTTGTTCACCGACCGGTTTAATACAATGGGGATGGTGGTTATATGAGCTCTTAAACTTGATTTAACTGAATTTTACCTCCAGTCGCGAAATTCGTGATTATTTAAGAGTTGCAGAAAGAAATTTAAATCTAAACAAATGAAATCGGGAAATAGAGCTTCAACCAGTCATCGAACAACATAACAAAACTACCGCCAGCCGCAACGCACTGACGCGTTTCGACCTTCCATGATCATGATCAGAGTACGAGGGCAAACTGACTAGCGCGGATCAAACCGCATTGAATATATATGGAAATCAAATTTAGATAGGCGGCTCTCACGTCTAAATTTGATTTCCATATATATTCAATACGGTTTGATCCTCGCATGTCAGTTTGCCGTCGTACTCTGATGATGATCATGGAAGTTCAAAACGCGTCAGCGTGTTGCGGCTGGCGGTAGTTTTGTTATGTTGTTCGACAACTTGTTAAAAAAACTGGGATTGGTGTTTACTTCAAGCTCGCAAACTTGATTTGAAGAATTGTTACCACCACTCGCGCAATCAATTATTATTTTAAATAAGGCTTCATTTTATTTTAAATTTGGAAATTCAGGTTATTGTTACGTTACAAACCTCGTTTCTATTGCAAAATGCAATGTTGAATCAGAGGCACAAATGCAGAGAAAAATCTGTATTTTTCCCCCAGCTTTATTTTTTACCCTGAAAAGTTGATACAAGTTGAGGAAAATATTATTTATTAAAACATAACTATATTATAAAGTGTGTTTAGGGAGCAGTATGAAGCAATACTATAATGAATCGACGATTCAATTTATAGTGAAATCGATATCATTATGCAACGTCAAAGGTCCCACATTCTTTAACCAAATACATAGTGGGCATATAGTGTTGTTCCGGCTCTTGTTAATGAAACACCGATAAGCACGAAATGAATGTGCATGGGAGAATATAACTTTCTTTCATGCTGAGTTTGGTTTATCCGTCTGATCCTATTTGATCATATATTTACTAAGTTTGTAAAACATATTACACCGTTCTCCACAACGAGCAGTTTGTAACTGTTATCCTTTGTTTTTCTGGTTCGCCATCTAAAATGTACGGAGTAGCACTGACATTAATGCGTTTGTCATAAAATTGTAAGATATAAAACGCTTTTAATCGGTGAAATAAAAAAATAAATCGGATGAGGTTGGTAATGTTTTCGTAAAAACTGCAACAATAAGTTAAAATTAATTTAAAAGTTGAACATTGTAAGTGCATCGAATATTAAAAAACAATTCTGGCTTGCTAAATAATGATTCTGCTGTAAACGTTGTTCAGCCCGGCTTATTTCTTAATTTAACAACGACCAATTTAAGTTCTTTAAATCAAGTTTGCGAGCTTGAAGTAAACACCAATCCCATTGTATTTAACCAGTCATCGAACAACATAACAAGACTACCGCCAGCCGCAACGCACTGACGCCCGCAAACAATTATTGTTAAATTGTATGACCAATTTAAGAGACAATGTAGACCTTATTAACACACCAAGTTCGAGTTTCAGGCAATGGCAACATATTTCGCGGTAACGCTTTATGAATTTTGACAGCTAGATGTTATTTGAAATTATTTCCTTTATATATATATATATATATATATATATATATATATATATATATATATATCCTTTTGAAATGCGAACTTTAATAAAATTAATGGTACCCTTTCCATGTACAAAAACAAAAAGAAATTTTATCGGAAAACAGAAACGCTTAGTTCTCATTTTTTTTTATCAAGTATCTACAAATGAACATCTCTTTATATATAAATTGAAAGGTATAACAAGTTAGAAATATGTAAACATGGAGAGTCTGCAAAAAATGAAACCAATCAATTGCATGCGTCACCTCCAGTTCAAGCTCAATGCCTGAACATGCTTCATCTGCTTGCATTAATCCGGCTGCAATTTTTTCATCCATAAAACTTCGTATGTGGCTAACTCTGTTTTGTTATAGCATTTATTAATTATTTTAAATGCTACGTCTGGACAACTTACGTTTGATCTTTCAACGAAGTGTTGCGAAATTGCAGACGCGTATTAACCATTTGATTTGAAACAGGCGTTTAAGTCACAATGTTCTCTCATTCGAGAAATTGACCGTTTGGTGGATCGGTCTACGTAAGTTGATAGACAACTTGTGCATGTGTATTGGTTAATAATATTTGATGTCGACATTAACGGCTGTTTGTCCTTGATTTCTGGTAACGCCAATTGTGTTACCCTAAATAACTCTCGTAGTTTAGCTGCATTAAATGTGCGTGTTAATGCCGCTTCAACTTTATTTTTTACTATTCGGAAAACTGCATCCCCCTTAAATGTTGTTACCAGCAATCAAAGAGATATAGCTGTTAATGCCGACATCAAATATTATTTACCAATATACATGCGCAAGTTGTCGATAAACTTATGTAGGCCGATCGACCAGACGGTTATATACTCGAATGATAGAACTTTGTAACTTAAACGCCTGTTTTAATTCAAATGGTGAATACACGTCTGCAATTGCGCAACACACGTAAGTTCTGCAAATGTAGTATTTAAACTAATTAATAAATGCTATAACAAAAGGGAGCTAGCCAAATATGAAGCCTTATGGATAAACAAATTGCAGCCGGATTTATGCAAGCAGAAGAAGCATGTTCAGACATTGAGCTTGAACTGGAGGTGGCGCATACTTCATGTTTACATATTTCTATCTTATTATTATAATCAAGGTCACGGTCTTGATATAAACACCTGACCCATTAATTACTTACATATGTCAGTATAAACTAAGAATTGTATAGTGTAGAAAAGGAGCAATTCATCCAGTAGACCGGTTTCGTCCTTATTGGGAACTCATCAAGTACTGGCCAGAATTTGCCGCGGACGGGATACAAACCTGGGCATCGTCTGCTTCGGAATCTGGTGCTCTAACCACTGAGCTATCCTGCCGCACACCACTACACACAATTTTCAGTTATAAACTAACTAATGTAACTTGGTTAGTCAATTTTTTCCTTTAGGTGGAGCTCATATGGCATCCATTTAGACCCAAAGTTCCAACTAACCATGCCCAATCTGTCATTACTGAACAGACACCACATTACATGGTGAAAATGGTATTGAAATGAACATTTATATAATTAAACGAACTTCATTGGTTGCACGGGTGGTGATACCAATTATTATAATCAAGGTTGCGGTCTTGATATAAACACCTGACCCATTAATTACTTACATATGTCAGTATAAACTCAAGAATTGTATAGTGTAAGAAAAGGGCAATTCATCCAGTAGACCGGTTTCGTCCTTATTGGGAACTCATCAAGTACTGGCCAGAATTTGCCGCGGACAGGATACGAACCTGGGCACGTCTGCTTCGGAATCTGGTGCTCTAACCACTGAGCTATCCTGCCGCACACTACACTACACAATTCTTCAGTTATAAACTAACTAATGTAACTTGGTTAGTCAATTTTTCCTTTAGGTGGAGCTCATATGGCATCCATTTAGACCCAAAGTTCCAACTAACCATGCCCAATCTGTCATTACTGAACAGACACCACATTACATGGTGAAATGGTATTGAAATGAACATTTATATAATTAAATCGAACATTGGTTGCGCGGGTGGTGATACCAATTATTATAATCAAAGTTGCGGTCTTGATATAAACACCTGACCCATTAATTACTTACATATGTCAGTATAAACTAAGAATTGTATAGTGTAGAAAAGGCAATTCATCCAGTAGACCGGTTTCGTCCCTTATTGGGAACTCATCAAGTACTGGCACAGAATTTGCCGCGGACAGGATCTACGAACCTGGAGCACGTCTGCTTCGGAATCTGGTGCTCTAACCACTGAGCTATCCTGCCGCACACTACACTCACACACAATTTTTTCAGTTATAAACTAACTAATGTAACTTGGTTAGTCAATTTTTCCTTTAGGTGGAGCTCATATGGCATCCATTTAGACCCAAAGTTCCAACTAACCATGCCCAATCTGTCATTACTCGAACAGACACCACATTACATGGTGAAATGGTATTGAAATGAACATTTATGGTGATACCAATTATTATAATCAAGGTTGCGGTCTTGATATAAACACCTGACCCATTAATTACTTACATATGTCAGTATAAACTAAGAATTGTATAGTGTAGAAAAGGCAATTCATCCAGTAGACCGGTTTCGTCCTTATTGGGAACTCATCAAGTACTGGCCAGAATTTGCCGCGGACAGGATACGAACCCTGGGCACGTCTGCTTCCAGGAATCTGCGCTTTAATCCACTGATGCTATCCTGCCGCACACTACACTACACACAATTTTCAGTTATAAACTAACTAATGTAACTTGGTTAGTCAATTTTTCCTTTAGGTGGAGCTCATATGGCATCCATTTAGACCCAAAGTTCCAACTAACCATGCCCAATCTGTCATTACTGAACAGACACCAGGTATAGCTCAGTGGATTTAGAGCACCAGATTCCGAAGCTTAGACGGTGCCCAGGTTCGTATCCCTGTCCGCGGCAAATTCTGGCCAGTACTTGATGAGTTCCCAATAAGGACGAAAACCGGTCTACTGGATGAATTGCCTTTTCTACACTATACAATTCTTAGTTTATACTGACATATGTAAGTAATTAATGGGTCAGGTGTTTATATCAAGACCGCAACCTTGATTATAATAATTGGTATCACCACCCGCGCAACCAATGTTCGTTTAATTATATAAATGTTCATTTCTAGTTACCATTTCACCATGTAATGTGGTGTCTGTTCAGTAATGACAGATTGGGCATGGTTAGTTGGAACTTTGGGTCTAAATGGATGCCATATGAGCTCCACCTAAAGGAAAAATTGACTAACCAAGTTACATTAGTTAGTTTATAACTGAAAATTGTGTGTAGTGTAGTGTGCGGCAGGATAGCTCAGTGGTTAGAGCACCAGATTCCGAAGCAGACGTGCCCAGGTTCGTATCCCGTCCGCGGCAAATTCTGGCCAGTACTTGATGAGTTCCCAATAAGGACGAAACCGGTCTACTGGATTGAATTGCCTTTTTCTACACTATACAATTCTTAGTTTATACTGACATATGTAAGTAATTAATGGGTCAGGTGTTTATATCAAGACCCGCAACCTTGATTATAATAATTAGTATCACCACCCGCGCAACCAATGTTCGTTTAATTATATAAATGTTCATTTCAATACCATTTTCACCATGTAATGTGGTGTCTGTTCAGTAATGACAGATTGAAAGCATGGTTATGTTGGAACTTTGGGTCTAAATGGATGCCATATGGAGCTCCACCTAAAGGAAAAATTGACTAACCTCAAGTTACATTAGTTAGTTTATAACTGAAAATTGTGTGTAGTGTAGTGTGCAGCAGGATAGCTCAGTGGTTAGAGCACCAGATTCCGAAGCAGACGTGCCCAGGTTCAGTATCCTGTCCGCGGCAAATTCTGGCCAGTACTTGATGAGTTCCCAATAAGGACGAAAACGGTCTACTGGGATGAATTGCCTTTTTCTACACTATACAATTCTTAATGGTTTATACTGACATATGTAAGTAATTAATGGGTCAGGTGTTTATATCAAGACCGCAACCTTGATTATAATAATTGGTATCACCACCCGCGCAACCAATGTTCGTTTAATTATATAAATGTTCATTTCAATACCATTTCACCATGTAATGTGGTGTCTGTTCAGTAATGACAGATTGGGCATAGTTAGTTGGAACTTTAGGTCTAAATGGATGCCATATGAGCTCCACCTAAAGAGGAAAAATTGACTTTACCAAGTTACATTAGTTAGTTTATAACTGAAAATTGTGTGTAGTGTAGTGTGCGGCAGGATAGCTCAGTGGTTAGAGCACCAGATTCCGAAGCAGACGTGCCCAGGTTCGTATACCTGTCCCGCGGCAAATTCTGGCCAGTACTTGATGAGTTCCCACAAGGACGAAACCGGTCTACTGGATGATCATTGCCTTTTCTACACTATACAATTCTTAGTTTATACTGACATATGTAAGTAATTAATGGGTCAGGTGTTTATATCAAGACCGCAACCTTGATTATAATAATTGGTATCACCACCCGCGCAACCAATGTTCGTTTAATTATATTTCTATCTTGTTTTGCCTTTGAATCTATATATAAAGAGATGCTTATTTGTAGATATTTGAGAAATAAATGTGAAAGAGTCGTTTTTTGTATTAAATAAAATTCCTTTTTATTTTTGCACATGCATATATATATATATATATATATATTATATATATATATATATATATATATATATATATATATATATATGAACATTCGCCAGGCCTAAATATTTAAAAGTTTCATCAACATGATATTCTATTCGACTATCCAGGAATCACGAAACCCAAGAACCATATATTAACGTCCAGGGAAGACAAACACCCACTACTCAAAATTCACAATAACATCTGATCGGATTGGCGACAAATTCAAGAAGGAAAAAAAGCTGTACATGCTGTACTACAACCATTGTTAACAGAGACTGTTATATTAAAAACAATATGGGAATTCAACACTGCAATCCGTAAACCCTACGTTGTTGCCAAAGGAACAAAATAAATTTGGAAATAAAACTAAACTTACACGTGACAGCTAACAATGCGAAAAGTTGATCAAATCTCTTTCCATCAATACATGATTCACCAGGTCTCAGACATCACTTTGCATTACAACGGGAAAGACTGTTACACGCAAACAGACACACGCAGACACATATGTATATACACTTACTAATCAGTCCAACGAAGAGATAGCGTAAAAACCATGTCAGACTAATTTCCATCCAAATGATCAAATGCAAACCCAGGATGTATATAAATGAAAGCTTGTAAACTGATGTTTAGTAGTCTTGAGATAAATAGTCATTACCATTTTTGTCATTAATGTGTTTTTTTCTACCTAATAAGAAATATACTGTGTTATATATATCCAGTTTTCCCCACATGGCAGCTATTCGTTTTTTATCATGTAACATACATGCAGTAGGATGGGAGATTAATAAAATGAAAATAAATGTAAAACAAATATGTAGCCTGCTGTTATAATTAGTGTTGTGATCCAAATGGATAACAGAAATAGAATAGAGAAAGCACAGCAGTCCGGCAAGCAATCAGTCTGGAAGAAAAAATATTTCCTAGAAATAAAATGGAGATAAATACTATTAATTTATTAGTATATTATTGGTTGTTTCAAAGGCATTATTTAACTGATTTAATATAATATTTTGTAAAATTACCCAATTGAATTATATTGCCATTTAAGAAATATTTAAATTTGAACTCATTTTATTAAATCGTGCAAATTCTATTACATATATATATATATATATATATATATATATATATATATATATATATGTAAACATAAAAGAAGTTTGAAAAGTCAGAAACCAGTCAATTGCGTGCGTCACATCCAGTTCAATTTCAATGCCTGAACATGCTTCTTCTGCCTGCATAAATCCAGCTTTAATTTGTTTATCCATAAGGCTTCGTATGTAGCTAGCTTTTTATTACATTTAGTAATTATTTTGATTGCTACGTCTGGAGAACATACGTGCGGTGTTTAGATGATGTGTTGCGCAACTGCAGACGTGTATTCACCATTTTATTTAAAACAGGAGTTTAAGTTACAGTGTTCTCTCATTCGAGCAATTAACCGTCTGGTCGATCGGCCATAGTCTTAGTATCCTTTACAGGCTCGGTATATATATATATTATAATGTGAGTTAGCGTTGAAGTCGCATTGTCGAAGACATTTATGATGTTAAAGTCACTACTGCAGGTTTACAAATTCGTCTAGGAGATTTTACCGACCTATTATCCCACATTCATCGCCCAAATATATAGTGGTTAAACGGCGTAATACCGGCTCCTACTGATAAGTTGCCAGTAAGCACGAAACGAATGTGCATGAGATTATACTTTCCCTTCATGCGGTCTTTGTTTTATCCTTCTGGTCACAACTGAACTAATTTGTTACTAGGTTCACAACACTTAATGCATACTAAGCAAACGAATGTAGACATTTTATCGTTTCTGAATGGATACGGCATTTGAAAGCAGTCTTATTCTATAAGCTAATCAAAGAACATTTTTATTTATTCGTTAGCTTTGGTTTAATGACGCGGCGGCATCTGCATTACACCTTAAGAGTGCATTTACCGATTTCCACCAATGGACGCTCTGGCCAGTTTCCTTTACATCTTTGCTATTTCGATGAATATTTCGTGCTGAATTGATCACCATATAACCAACTGTGTCTTAAATCACCGCAAAAGCAATTAATCAACAAACAAGAAATCAATTAAAATTAGTTTATAGGCTTATTTATATTTCAGCTCCTATCTATTAATGTGCTCATACCTAAAGTACTATTCACGTTTAATTGATTATTGTATTGCAAAACAGGGATTAGTTGATAAATTCATTCCTGGGCGCGAAAATATGTCTTCTAAAGTTTGTTATACGCGTGATTTGTGCTTGTCTCACTTTGAGTGCATTCTTGTATGGCTTAAAACAAATGTGTTGAATGGTTGTTAGGCCTGCATGTCATCTATGTTCTGTCTATGAGTCACCAATAAGACGTTAGTCTTTTTTACTTTTAAATTCAATGGATAAATATCAATATTTATTTATAATGTGGAATAAATCATGTTAAAGTCGTTAAACACATGGCAATTTTGTTATATTTAGCAAAAGGACTTATAAAGTAAAACCCACCTCAAATTGATTGCTTCACGCTCACGTCAACACAGCGTAGTATGATTAAAAAGAGTGCTCGAGATACAGGAAATAAACGTATATGTAAAAACATAATGCACATCGGAGTTAGACTAATAAATTGCATCTATACAGAATTAAGCAATGGAATCGGGATGAAATGCTAAAATAAAAGTTCACTGTAGAAAAGAGACAAATTCAAGTTAATTATGTTAATAAATAAACGAACATTGGTTGCGCGGGGGGTGATAACAATTATTATAATCAAGGTTGCGGTCTTGATATAAACACCTGACCCATTAATTACTTACATATGTCAGTATAAATTAAGAATTGTATAGTGTAGAATTGCCTTTTCTACACTATTCAATTCTTAGTTTATACTGACATATGTAAGTAATTAATGGGTCAGGTATTTATATCAAGACCGCAAACTTGATTATAATAATTATGTTAATGACGTGAGGAAAAATAATCATTTTTATATTCGAAAGTTAACTGGAAAGCAAATAGACCAATCCATAGCAAAGAGCTGGCAGGGGAGGTAAGGCCTAATGAGCGATCATGATTACGTGATACGTATGACATAATGGCTTTAATGAAGGTGTATTTTCAAAAATAAGCAAATAACTAGATAACGAACAAAATTAACTTCTGAATACTAATAAACTAAACTGGGTCGTTTTCATCTTATTCTACGAAAAACTGTCGCTATCTATTTCTTGCAAAAACAGAATTCCGTTATGGAGCTAAATTCTATTACACTTCATGATCATTTAAACAACTCGATAAAGACCGTAAATTGATTCTCTACTGCGAAATGTAAATGGTTTACAATTGTACGAAGTAAAAATTTTGCATCCATCGCATACGTTTGTCTGGTAAGTTTAAACAATGTAACGAGTAAATTGAGATTTATTTAACGTCATATTTGATATGCACTGTTGTGCTTAAATGTTCTACAATTAATCGTGTGCATGCTGTATAATCCATTAAAAGGATTAAATTTATGACAAAGCATTCCACAGTCATTGAAGTTTCACCTGCGCAATCACTCTATATAATTAACGGGTGTATTACATAATTTTCACGTTTGCTTAAAAGCTGTTTATATGTTTTAACCTGCTGCTAATTTCCCCGTTTTCTTACCCAATTTTGGATTTGAAGCAAACTTTTTATTTCTGTTATCGTTGATTTATGTTAGTTCTCCTGGGCACTTTTACAAATAATTTGGCCTTATAACATAATTTGCTATTATTCCTAGTGAGCAACAGTTGTGCTTAAATATTTTTTAAATACGCGCCAAGCCATATCCGAATTTCTAATTGAAATATGTGCAGAACAAATGATCATTGACATTTAAAATTTTCCAAGAAGAACAATTTAATTAATGAAATGTACTAAATGATTATCCACAAAACGTTTAAATACTTTTTTATTTCAAATAAGCATTTGCTTCAATGGATAGCGCTTGAAGTATTTTATTGCGATAAATTATTTTGGAATTAATTTGTGGGGCTTTCTGCTTTCATTTTTAGACGTGCCACACTGTAAATTGCATTATTGAAGCATGAAGCGTTGAGATATAAATGTGCAATTGCATCATAGAAAAAATTGTACCACAGCATATACCTAGATTGCGCAAGCTTTCCAGATAATTTGACATTTTCTTCAATTTTGCCTTAAGAAGCAAAATAATATATGCATGATTTAAATGACTGAATAAATTTAAAAGTCAATTTTTATGTATTTGGTCATTCTGAAAAACTAACGTTAAGTAAAATGTACACTTGAACATTAATGGAAAGAAGTAAAAGGCATTTAAATATCGTAGCCTGAATGTAGTCATTTTATAACGCTGTCTTCAAGTATAAAGATTTTAAAGTCGCACGTAGATGCAAGTTTTGACGGGTGAAGATTTAATCAGTTAACCAAATAACAAAGAAATATACAATTTCATATTTTCATGACAGTTTGACGGCGACATTTATCTTCAGCCTTTTAAAAACAATCGTAAACTCCTTTCACTTCCAATCTCCCATTATTACTTAATTTTATTGAGTGAAAACTGAATAACCTAGTTTAAGTCAAAAGATATATATTCTGTTTAATTATTAATTGGAAAGTATGTAAAAAAAACTCAGAAAATGTTCGAAATATTCAAAGGAAATGGTTAAAAAACCTCGATTTACAGAAATTGTCTAAGGTCGTAACGTTCATTTTATAATGTCAAAAATCCATTATTCTCTCACCCATGACTGAAGAGTTAGCATATGCTTGACGAAATATTAACCATATTGCATCAGCTGTCGTAGAAATTAAGGGAGAATAAAAAAACGTGTTAAATTTATTGGATGCAGATTTTCTGAAATTTTAATTTACATTTATTGTCTAATAGATTGTTTTCTGTTTGAACAATTTAGACTGATTTGAAACATAAAGCAACATTTTTACATTATTAATCATCTTCATGGTCCAACGATACAAAATCCTTGAATTTATTTTAGCTAAAATTGAAAAGAATACGCATGTTTAAAGCGAATAAACCTAGGCGTTTGCAATTAAACGAAAGTAGAATAACGTAGTAAGACTGCGATTTTACATGAATGTGAAGAATGTTTATTCATATTCAGTATTTTGAAGAAATATTCTAGATACTATCTTTTTACATTTATAACTTTATTTCAGAGTATGAATAGATAATCCATGTTTACACATTTACATAGCAATTTGCAATATGTCTACTTGTTTTATAATGTTCATAGTACACAACACTCAATGCTAAATGTATTAATTGTGAAGTTATTTAAAAATGTTAGCTTCACAATAGAAACCGAAATTGTTCTAAATTAAATAGCATCATTCAAACAATAACATTTTTGAAATTTACTGCGGCAGAGATTTTTTTATACATAATTTTTTAAAGTAATAAAAATCAAACAACACTCTTTTGAATTTGCTAGCGTAATTATTTTGTGTTTCGATTGTTCTATTAGAATTAGTAAAGTGAATTCCCTTTGCGCTACTTAAAACGTTGATCATGGTCAAAATTGTTTGAAACTATCTTAATAAGCTGGTTAAATTTATTTTTAATTGAGTAGTTATTCAACAAATAATGGAAAAAAATATTTGAATGGTGACTGAAAGAATTTTGATTAGAAGTTGGTTTAAATATATTGTAGATTTACGTACGGCTTTTATAAATACTTCGAAGACAATTTGTGGTAATACAAATGTAAATTTAGAGAAACAAAAAGAAATCAATTATTTACTATATCCTACTTAACAATAAATGAAATTTGTATTTATATTGCCAAGCTGACGTCTTTCTAAATTGAATAAAATGCAAACTTCAGGTGAATAAAGAATTTCTCGAAAATGGCAGATGTAAAAATTCAAAAACGTCAAAATGACATTCTGGAATATCAGCTGAGATCGATCACCTGCTATATGGTAGTTAGTAAAATTATTTTCTGTTCAAGAATATCGGTTACAATTTATCTATTTCAAGATAAATATTATTCTGCTTCATTAAATGTTACATTAATCGCTTACTTTACCACGAATTATAAGACCAATTTTTTTAAGATTTAGTAATAAATATAGTATATGATATATTATATATATTATAAAATAACAATTATATTATTGTTTAATAGAATGTTCTTTATGGCGTAGTAAAACTATTATAATATTTGTGTAGAAGTTTCTAGCCAACATTTCAGTTAATCAGATTACATAAGAGCCATTTATAAAAACGGCTGGTATCGAATTATAAAGTACTTCTCAATTATTTGCAGTTTGTTTGTTTGTCAAGAGTCAATGTAATGACGTGGAAATATACATGTTAAACCAATGCTAGATTACGCAATAATTGTTGTTGTTTGTGGTTTTCCTAGCCATATAGGTTTGTAAAAATATTCTTATTGCAACTTTTCATCTGAAAATAAAGCAGAAGTAGAGATGAAGTTAAGGACAACGTAAATATCGAAAGGCATAAGAGCTTTGGTAAGTATATGTGCCCGATGTCAAACTTGTAAAGTTTGGCGTCATACTAAAACTGAAATTAAAACGATTGGTATACCAGCGGGTCCTTTCAAATGATGTACAAACTTGCTCTGTTTATTTAGCTGCAGATTAGTTATGTTAAGAATAGCAGCCATCGCTGAGCGTAATCCTATTCGGTTTTTTGCTTTTAAGAGAACCCGGAAGTCTGCCTCATTAGGAGAGTGGTTTTTATAAACAATATGATCATCGATTTTGGGAAATTTCTCTACAATGTGAGCTGTTCGTAGTCTATAGTGTTTTGAATTCGCTTCCTTAGTAATCAGCTAGTCCAGCCTCCATAACGCAGTGAGTAACCATGGAATTTGTATAAATCAACAACGATGAACTTTTGGATTGCAGCGTGCTTATTGTTTGAATTTAATATAAGCAGACTCTTTGGAGTAAAAATAAACATCAATGTGTATTAGGCATCCGAGAAGTCACTGTTTTCTTAATTCTTTGAGTGAATATTTTGGATGGTGCGACCGATTTATAAGGTATTCTGGTAAATCACGCCGTTTGATTAGGTGTAGCTTCATAGCTCTTTTTTCAATGGAATAATACGTGTCTTCTTGTTGTCACGTGCAGCATTTCCTGCTAACTCCAACACGTCGGCAGCCAAATACTCGACTGCAGCCAAGTAAACTGGAACACCGGCACCAACAGGCTCAGCATAATTGCCTTTGTACAAGAGACGGTAAAGATGGCCACATGGGAACTGAAGGTCAGCACGAGCGGATCAGCTCTTGGTTCTGATGCGAGATTAACCTTTACCACAACCTTAGATTCGACGACGTATGTTTCCACGGATTTCATTAGAATTCTTGTTGTCAGCTCTTTGCCTATGTGTACCATTTTAAAGACTCGGTAGATTTCGATCTGCCTTTATTCACAGGGCATGGTTTCGATTTCAGTTCATCATCAAGACCTATGGTCATTTGATGCATATTTACATTGGTATTCATATGAAAAACAATTCAGCATTTGTTTGGCTTGATTAATCTAATTTATGTGTTCTATCGCAAGTCTTTAAGTCTAACAATGTACTCTCTCTATATATATAAAACTGAATCGTGTATGCCTCATTTTAAAATGCTTATAGGAAACGCGTACTCCAGCTTTTAGTATGGAGCACAATTTATATAATTCCGACGATGCGATATTTTTGTCTAAATTGGCCATTAGCAGGATTTTACATTCCATTACATTAGTTTTAATCACCTTAGTAATTTCTTAGTTGCAGATGTCGAAGCTGGACGACATACTTTGTGCAAGTTATGGGAAAATTTGTCATTTTCTATGTACCACAAAAATATATTTTAATATCGCAGATCACGCCATGCTTGCATTTAATTGACATCTAATGGTTGATCTCTTGACATGGCAATGGTGTCTCATAGCTCTTTAGGTTTTGTATAAAATTTAGTACAGACATTTCTAAGAATTAATATATTGTGTTGCGAAACGCATCATGTGTGGAAGTATAAATTTACAATCTAACTGCTTAATAATAATTTTGTACGTCCATAAATTGTTTATTTCAAAAATTAATACACAAATGCAAAAAAATTTCTGAACTAAAGTTTATGCATGGCATTACTATGCAATTGCCATTGGTATCTCACTGTTTCAAGCTTAATGGTCTTATAACGTCACTCTCGCCTAAGCCTATTATCTCCATTGGGAAACAGATTTACTTGAAAACTAATTTTAATATGCGGAATTTTCTTCTTGAATTTCAAATTTAATTACAAGCCACAAAAATTATATTAAGAGAATTTATCAAACTTCCATAAGAACAGGCAAATTTATCGAGTCGCACTAACTTATTAGATGTCACAAATTTCAAATTTGGTTGAATCTGTTTTATTAAATTCTTCAATGAATACAAGTTTTAGTTATACGACTGCATTCACTAAGTCGTTTTGATAATTGAGCTTCATCGGAAACTAATAAACGAAGGTTTCTGAATTGAAGCCACGTGTAAAAGACTCACGTAAACATGTTTCAACAACAGTGAGATGTGTTTGCAGGATAAAATAATTCTGTTTTCGCTATAAGGAACGATGGCGTATTGTTTCTGGAGACGTTAGCATTACCTTCATCATTATATGAACTATCTGAATTCGGGGTTCGAAATTCGAAGAAGCACAATATCCGAAATTCAATTATTTTGCAAATGGTACTGCTGATCACATATCTTTTAATTAAATGTATACTTCAAAAGTAATGGCACGTAATTAATGAAATTCAAAGATCAGTGTGTGAATGTTTTTCATTTTTATACATTCTTGTATATAAAAGCGTTTTACGTTGTGCGTATCTTACAATTTTGACAGGCGAAGCTTTTAATCGGTTAAAAAAATAACATGGAGGCCACATATGTAGATTTTTAGGACAGTTTGACGGCGACATTCACCTTTGTCATTTTAAAAACTAACGTAAACCCATTACATTATTATACTACCCGCTGCCTGCAAGAATATTTTACAATGAAGAAATAAACTTCTGTGAATAATAATCAAACAAAAAATAAGGATAACTAAATTTAATCGTCTGCTAAATGTTTAATTGCAACTGTTTGTCAAGAATTGGAATAGCGGTTCTAAAATTTTTTGACTTCAATACTAATAGCATTTGTGCGCTCTAATAAAAATGCAATCAAAATATCTTTCTAATTTATTGCATTATATATAATATATATTATATATTGTATGAAAAATTTAATGGAAAGAATGAATTTTGCGAATAAATTGTTCTATTATTTTATTATTACAAAAATAAATGAATAAATTACTAAGTTCACCGGAATTCAGCTGGACTGAACGACTGGTAATTATAGAGCAGCCGAAATTGGGTCAATCTTGCTAACCATACTAATATATTGATTTTTTTAGCTGTGCAATGTTTTACAGCTTTGTATTATAACTTTATTCAAAATTTTGTTTTATAGAATTTATAAATTGGTAATTCTAAAAGAGTTTTACATTCTTCATTCCATTCAAGTATAGCCAATTAGAGTAAATTGTGATAAATAATCAAAGTGATATAGATTTATGTACGAGCTGTTTACTCTCGAAAAATCGGCTCGCCGACTAGATAAGTCATTAACTGTACTATGTGTTAATATCTTGCTTCTTGTTGATCTGATCAGTTTTTATATCTAGAACACGTGGTAACGTGACAACCTTAAAATCCTTAACATCACCCAGGAATTAAACTAAATCAGTGGTAAACCTCAAACTAGAATATTTAAACCAGAAGTAGAGGAATAATATTATAGAAAATCGTAAGATTTGTAGGAGTCGATCGAAGATTTGCGAAACGATGTTCTGGCGGATGATTATAATTAAATACGGAACAGACTAGATCTCTTAATATGTAACAGAATATATGATTCCAATATGAAATTGTTTCCGTCCTCCAACAATTGCACTTATTAATTCAAACAATCAGTAAATGTGCGGGTGATGATAAAATTTAAAAAAAATCAAGTTCGTGAACTGCAAATGAACACCAATCCTAGTATTTTATCTCAAATCCGTAAGTTTGATTTTAAGAAATGCTAGTGCTTTTTTGTGCAACTGATTTGATAAAATGAGATTGACGTTTATCTGAGTCTCACAAACATTTACAATTCTGAAATATTGATGATTATTTCACCCACATTGACCAGGATGTCGTTCATCTTGCTCTACAACATCAAATGATAAACGAAACCACACATAAGAAAACTGCTGAAAGTTGTTTCTGCCTTTTAATACTTACATGCATGTTTATGAGTGCACTAAAATCTGTTTAATTCGCAATGTGCTTCTACGTATTTGTCGGCAAATGCTTGTCTTTATCGATAAACGCAAACATGCGAATTTGCAGTTATGCTTATTCCCATAGTCAGAATTAACAAACGTTTCCTCAATTACACAAGCATAATTTGATTACACTTAGCGTTTTAAATTAATAACGGTATTTATTAACTCGTTTCTTGTGCAGTGAAAGGATTGATGCGTAGAGAAATTTTTAACGAATGAGAGTATTGTTAGGTATATATTTAATGGTATTACTTTCCCAAACGTCTTTAAGTCTAAGCAGAATTTCACTTCCTTTACATCGCATCATGCTCACGCAGTTAACGTGTAATCATATTTTGCACGAAATTTGAAACTGAAGAATAATAAAGGCGAATTTAAATCGAAATATAATAATTAGGTTACTTTTATTCATAGTTATGTGGTAAGATATATTTAGTCAATTTGAATAACTTCGATAAGAATAAATACATCCCAATAAAACTAAATAATAAATGTAATTCAAGACGAAAAAATAAATATGTTGAAGTTAAACTCATTGTAATGCGTAAAGTTACTATTTTCAGATGTGAGGTTAATGAGCCACACACAAAGATTTAAATCGTGTCATTAAATTTTACAGTATCCCAAATATTATATGTTCTATATTTTCCATTTTGTTACAAATGTATTGCTTATTTAACGATTTTAAAACAGATCACTTAAAATTGTAAATTGTTTGTTATTTTTACAGTGTGCTTGCCCATTAATTGCAATGGTATAATTTTTACAGTTTATTAGTAATTAATTTAACTACGGTTTGTTTGGTTTCGTTTAAGTGCCTATATTACTATGATGCCTCTTCTCAAAAGAATGCGGGGAATGTTTAGTTATGTATCAATGCCTTTAGAAGGCGGCGAAATTCAGTCGCCACTGAGAATAATAATCGCTTAACTATGTCAAACAGCAAAATTCCGTTTCTTAATGCTTATTTAAAATTATGTATTTCTTTAGATTAACAATTTGTCACTACTTAATAAATATCATTGATTCGAATACTTCGTTCCTATTTCACCTATTATTTCTATATTTATACAATTCCATTATTACTATTTGCTGTGAATTGGGATATTTCATTTCTCTCTTTTATTCTATACTTTGAATTTCTTAAGGAATTAATTCTTGCTACAAGTGGTTCTTGAACTTGCTGCTCTATCGTAAATTAAACATTTCGTGATTTTTATTGCGCATGTTGCGATGAAATTTATATAAATGGCATTTTTTGACTCAAAACACATCGGGCAGTAAAACATTGTAGTGTAAATAATGACATAATTTCGACATTGGGAGTCTAAGTGGGGGCTTCAAATCCCGGAACATTTTGCGTTAACTGTGATGGATAAGCCGCTTTATAACGAATAAACGTATTGTCATCTCATTAGAAATGATATTATGCTAAAATACGAAATCAAATGACAGATACGTTAAAGGAAATTCCATTAGCGAATTAATAAAATTATTATTTACCAAGAATTGGCATTGAAGTAAGCTTAATCGTCCACATTAACGAATGTATTGCTGACAAATGTTAAATTTCTAATTGATATATATAAGCCGGGAAGAATTCTAATATTTATAATGAATCCACAGTACGTGCTAACTTCCAAAATCGCGATATATAATTGTTAGTGAAATTGTAAAAAAGTTGAACTACATTTGGCCGCAGTTCTTACTAAATTCATTATACTTAATTGATAATGTTTTCTATAGTAAACCAAACGATGAATGTTAAGTTGCCAGGTTTAAAGTATTAAGCATGCACACAAATTGATAAGATCGACCGGCTAGGCTAGTTTGGATAAATTTCTAAATAAATATTATGAAATGTTTAAGAGAAGAATACGCACCTCACAATAAAATATAAGAATGTCTAGCTGATATATATCTTCAATTTACTTCTAGTTCATGTATGAATGCTGCTAGCAAATTTAAGGTGATCTAATAAGATATCCGTTATTTGTCATGTTTGGGAAATTTTTTTGTTGTACCTCATCACGTCTTTCTAAGATAAGACACGGCTAATTTTTTTATAATGTTTATGATTCTCTGATTGATGATGAGTCATATGGTGGCATGATGATGATTAACTTTATAAATTCTTGGTTCTGCCGAATAAACTGGTCGTACTATTATTTACGTTGTGATATGATAAAAAACATATTACATCACTATTATTAATTTTAGTTCCGATTAGCCGTAGAAAATAAAACTGTGTATTTTAAAATCATTGAACTCAAAAGATTTTGAAATTTACAATTCAGATTAAAGAGTATCTACATAATATTGATTGATTGAAATATGTTTTAGTAAAGGTATTGTAATTAGAATAAGTGATAGTTATGTTAGTTATCACCGGACGTTAGGAAAGAAACAGAACCGATAGAAAATAGATGCTGGTGATTAGCACAAATTAATTGCTATACTAGACTTGACGTCGGTTTGCAAAATGAAGAACCACATGCAAAAATACACTGTTTTATTTTGAACAAATTTTAAATAAAATGTTATTATTATTATTTGTTATAAATACTGTAACATAAAAATCAAACAAAAGTAATAAAATGATGCAAATCCGATTGAGTAATCGTGTAGTAATTTGAGATATCAACAAATCATCGCTGAAATCTGTCATGTCTTTTTTAAAGCGAAAGCTCACTCGAACAATTTAAATGATGCGTGTAGTTATATACATGAATCCTAAGATATGGTTAGATAAACGATATTTGAAACATTTTTATGCAAAACTAATTAAATCGTTTGTGGTATGACGCATGATAACTAATATGGTGATTTATGTGATAGGAATTAGTATCAGAAATAAAGTGTTAAAAATATTTTAGAGCAGAAACAATTGTTGCTAAACGCGTAAAATCAAATATAGATAATAACCATAAATGATCTTTTTTTGCCTCTATAATAAATCTGATCCATTCTATCATCAACACTAGGTTTTAATTAGTATATATATTCACTACGATTCAGATACATCACAACATATTTTGAGATTTAACCTCAAATTGTACATTTCGTTATGCGTGTTACGTTCAGTGATTAGTTGGTGCTTATCATTATCTATTTTATGATGAGGACTTGATATAATTTAAGGAAGAATATCCTTACCAACTTTACATAATGGAAAAGTTAATGACAAAGTGTACTGGCATAATTCGGACTAGCATGGTTATAGCGTGAAAACGCCGATAAACTGACTGTTGAGGACAAAATGAAATATGTAAATGTGAATACATTGTCAAATTACGCTGCATGTTGCAATATTAAAGTTCTTTTTAATAACATAACTTACATGAGCAAGGGCTGTTAAATATCTGTGCTAATATTATTGTACTATTTCAGTGCCTAGGTTATTTTAACTTAATCAGTGTTAAAATAAGGGTTGGATTGCGCAATTTGGAAAATCAATATAATTATTATGATTTTAAGATTAAATGGAATACCATTGACCATACGTGTCGAATTTGGCTGCAATGACGAAATTTATCGAATACTTTATTACACAAATGCGTCATTGGTAATTTAGTTCTATTATATTCTCATTTGCTCAGAATGGAAAATGCAAAAATTCCATTTTATTCTAAGAACATATTCTTAATATGCATATAAATCAGATAGAGTCATTATCTAACTACTAGTGAATAATTACTAAAAGAACATGAAACTGTAACAAACAGTTTACAACACAGAAAACTCAAACGCGTCTTTTAATGCGCCAAGCATTATTATTTAGTTGTATAATGATAGAAGCTTTCCTTGCGTAGGTGGGTATATTAGTAACATAAGTACAGGTTACCAGGTTGTTAGATACACCAATCTCGTTATATATATATATATATATATATATATATATATATATATATATATATATATATAATTATATATGTGTGTGTTTGTGTGTGTTACAATATAAAACAAAAAAAAATCATAAAATAACGTTAATAATGCCAACTTTGTGGCACTGTCAGTTTTATAATTTAAATTCAAATAAGCCAGTGAAATAAATTTCGGGAAAATATCTATTCAAGAATATTCTTATATGAGTTCTGTCTATTTTAGTTGATGCTTCTTTAAAAGTAATCATATTTTTATTTAATAAAATCTGAAGCTTTTGGTGGCCTAATCATTTTCTATTCGTTTTTCCAATTCATGCTGTTGACATAAAACTGTCAATGTAATTTCATCCACAAAATCTTTGTTAAGTCATAAAGAATTTTGGAAAAACGACTTTCATATGTTATAGTATTTGTTAATTTATTTTTTATGAATTTATAATTTGCAAACATTTAACTTTATGCAGTTTTCAATTTTAATAAACCAAATAGAACGAGAGAAAAATAGCTGGATTGTTAGATAGATAAGCAAATATGTATATGGATGGACGCAAAAACATATATATATATATATATATATATATATATATATATATATATATATATATATATATATTATAGAAAAAGTGAACCTGCGCTTAATCGTAATTTGTATTTATCAATAGATTAGATGAAAGGAAATCTGAATACCTTTCATAAATTTAACATTTGAGACTAACGTTATTCCGAATGAAAACAAAAATTGATTTTCTTGAAAAGTTTCCAAAATTGCGGTTGCCATTTTTGGTATAGTGTGGAAGATGAATAATGCAATCTAAGTTGTAAAAACTAAAAATTTGAAAAATTAATCTAAATTCTAGCAGGATAAAGTTTTATATAATTTAAGTATTAAATTTAATCTAATTTCCGGACATGAAATGTGCCTAAATAACATTTTTGACTAATTAGAAAATTCAACCATCAATAACTTTTTTATTTTCTGCAAATTAAAATGAGAAAAATTATATTCGTTAATGCAGTGAAATTGTGCAGACGACATTCTAGTATGATAGTTCACTTGTCGACGGGGTTAGAGTCTCCTGTATGCTATTCTGATATATATATATATATATATATATATATATATATATATATATATATATATATATATATATATATATATATATATATATATATGTTCATTACGATTAGTGACCCGTTTGAAATTGTAGGGTTTTGCGCACCTAATACATGATTGCATATTTATTAGTTCTCTGCAACAAAACGATATCTAACTGATTAAACGTTTATTAGTATTTTAGCTGATGGCTGTTCTGCTGCATTGTTGGACTGGGTAAAAATGAGATTGAAGTTTATTTTAAAACTGAAACATTTAATTTAAATATATTGGTTTAACTAACCCACCGATCATTGAATACTCATTACTTGCTGTTACTTAATTTTATTCTTCAAACAAAAAATGACTTAAAATTTCACTTACAATGATTAGGTCTAAAAATAAGTCGCAGAGTAACATCGGCATTAATGATTTATTGCGGTTAGATCCTTGTTAGTCTTTGTTTTAACTGATGGCTATTTTGCTGAATTGTGAGACTAGCTTGATATGAGTTTGTTGCTTAATGCTAGTCTGAAATCTTAGTTTAAAACCATTGAATTCACTAACTTTATATTTTATGCTGATTATTTTTGGTCGCTATTTATATTTTATTTACAGATTAAAATTTTATTTAATATTTGCTATTTACAATGATTTAGTCTACAAATAAGTCGGTGCATTCCATAATTGTATTTCATAAAGCATTGCAATTGAGTAATCTCGTGGCGAGAGGCTCGTTTCTACATTTAAGAAACGTGCTATTTACATATTGTCCTTCTGTATTTTGGAATCAAATACATAAGATTCGTTTTTATCTGAAATCAGCAAAGTTTAATCGTATTCATCAGTGAATTATTATTTAAATTTTTTTTTAAATTTCTTCTAAAATCAATAATTAAATAAAATGTGATACAATCAATGATAAAATCTAATTATAAATTTCAATGTAAAATTTTCGCAGTAAATGCTTTATTAATAGTAATTGATTTAAAGTAAAATTTAAAATATTGTAAATTTACTGTGTTTTAATTCGGAAATAAATAAAAGAAGTTCAAATAAATTCTGAAAAGCATTTTGATTAAATATAATATTGCACAACTAAATTTTTAGGCTAATTTATCATGTTTACTATAATACTATTATAAATCCTTAATTTATTTATTATGAACGTTAAATAATACTTGTCTATGAAATTAAAGGTAGAAATATTGAACAAAATATTTACTACAGTTCCACATGAAAGCTTAGACATACTTGAAATTTGAATTCAGGCCAAGAAATAAGTTTTAGTTTCCCTGTATATCCTGTTTACTTTATTTAATGTTCATATTATAAATGTATCATTGTTCAAATATGAAAAATAAACACAGTGTATAAGTATACATAGTTAAATTGGAATTCAAATTTAAAAGAGGATTTTAAGAGTGTGTACCATTGTTCGATCAAATTACTGATAAATTATGTATTTTTATAACAAAACTATTTGCAATTGTGGCCGAATAAATTTTAAAAATAAGCTCAATCGAGCATAAGCTGTAACAGGAGTTGATAAGTATGCTGATATTGACTGCGTAAACTGGAAAATGATACAAGTATTTCGATTTTAAAATAATTATGATGAAATAGAACGATAAATTTGTCTTTTATTGTGCGGATAAACGAAATATGGCTGTCCACTTTGTGATCGATACTAATAATCATCGCTAGCAGATCAGATACTCGAATAACGTCAGCTATGTATAAACGGAACTGATGAGTATCTACTTCAAAGCAAATCGTATGTAGGAATTTTTTGCTAATAATGTTCATTTTAAGGCCACTAAATTCTACAGATAAAAAGTAAATTATACGAGTAAGTGCTATTTTAAGTAAATATTATAACTTTACTTTTAGTTTTTTCGCAAAGCTTAAACATTATATTATTGAGCAAATAAATCAGGTCTGCTAGACCTCTGTTTTCGCCATAATGAGCAAATCGTCATTGTATTCCACGATTTTTACAACCAAGAATTGGATGCAATACATTTTGTATAAAAACGTACCAGTACTACTCTACGTGACGATGACTAATCAAGACCTCTTGTAAAAGAGACACAAACATGTGTACATATGACACTAGCAATAATCAAATATTGTCTATTAACGACTAGCAATATCATGTCAAACGCGAGTATAAACGTAGATAAACTGTAGCCATTTGAAAAAAACCTTTACCGTTCGATTTTTCAAGCGCACTACTGGCACTACTGAGGTGCCGCCTATTAACAAAAAACAATTATCTAATATGCGGGTTACGCTTTGTTTTCTACAAAATGTTATGATATGAAATATTCAAATACAATATAATCTCAAAACTCAATTATATATATATATATATATATATATATATATATATTAGTATAAACTTAACATCGAATAGGAAAGCAAATCTTGTTGATCTTCGAGGCTGGTAACGTGATTTATCAATGGTAGCTAAAATTGCCATAGAAGTGCTTAGATTTCGGAGCGCTCAGATCAAAGTCATGAAACCAATCTGCTCGGCAAACGACAACGCTCATTTTAGACAAATTTTAATAGGATAACAATTAATGTTCTTGGTCAGTTTTCGCTCAGATAGATCCTTATATACAAGACACTCGACCTTGATTCGTCATCTTGAATTGCTTTTTCTACGTTATGTAATCATAAGTGGTAGAACGGTGGTATAATGTCCATCAAAATACGACCAATCCTGGATAAGTATTTCGAAAGTTAGGTAAGAAGCTGTACTCAAGAAGATTCACTTAAAACTGTGGAACACTATGGCATATTAAACAGACTATCGCATTTATTTAAATCAGTTCTGCCCGCATGATATAAATATCACTCCCATTGAATTAAAAAAGCACAACTAAAAGACTAACGTTTGTAATTTTTTAATCCCTCAGAACAAAAGAATAATTTATTAAGTACCTTTGGTCGGTCTAATAGCTGGAGCTATGTCTCTTAAACAGGGATATTTATCGAGTTGAATGAAACACAACATTTTGTGATATGGATTAAAATTATATAAATTTAAGCCTTTGTCTACAATGTTCATGTTTGCAGTATATACTCAGACTCATATTGAAAATAATATTTCCAATCAAAAAAAGGACGATCGATTAAATACCGTTCTCTAAAACAAAAGGATATTTAATTTGGTTGTCATCGATACAAAACAATTTTTTAGTGTATGATTATTTTTAATTTTATCCGAACAATGATGGAATTATATTCTACTAGATAAATAAGTCTTTAGTTTATACCACGCTTTATTAGGCGTCAGTTGAACAATGGATGTATACATTCAACAGCCTGTTGTACTTAACACCTGTTGCACAATAAGTTTACAGGTAAATGTATATATTAGTTTAATTCAAACAGTAAATACCTATTAAATAAATATAAGCAATAAAATCTATATATTTGTATAATTTATGCAACATTTAAAAAATGGTATTTTATTTCTACGTGAGGCTTATTATGTGTTAAGGCCAGATCTTTAATGGATATATATGTATACCAAAATATTCAGCAATGACCAAAGTCGCATTATGAACCACAGGAGCACAAATTTAATGTCAATCAGTGAAGACTGGAATAAAAATTCTCAATGTCCATCTCAATACCGGTTCGATGAGTTTAATTTCGCCTTTGTATAAGACAGATCAACAAAGCCTGCAATTATATCAACACTAAGGTTATCGAATTCACTTAATTAAATACTGGAAATTTGTCACCGACCCTAATCCTCTGGATTAAACATCAGTGTTTTAACAATTATTGCACCTATAATCAGGCAACAAATTTAAGTTTCTTTTTCCCATGTTCGTATTTAATGGGTTTCCCGCCAATTGAATTGTGCAAATATAAATTTTACTTTGATATGTTTGATTCATTTATTTACTACTCGTTAAACTGGTTTTTGATTCCATTATTATTTAAAACATTTTGGTTCTTTTAACAAAAATTTGTATTCTGTGCTTCTGCTCTTTGGTGAAATGAAGCAATAGTGTAACGCTTTTTCAAAGCAGTTTTTGTCCAGAAACAATTTTGGGAAATATTAAGAATTATTACATCTTTAGATATAGGAAGCTCTATTTTGTTTTGCGCGCATGATCACTATTTCATTTGATTACATAATTCCTCAGAAATACTGTAAGAACTGTTGGACAATGGTCACCAAAATTATTTATCTTTCTAATATAAGTAAGCGAATCTATATAAAAAATAGCTTGGCTTAAGTTCGAAGAACAACGTTGTCGTCACAGAAAGTTGCCTTGTGTAATGTTTAAAAGTAAATTAGTTATAAAAAATTCTTCAAGCCAACCAAAAGAAAAAAAGCAGTATTCACATAAAAATACATAAAAATAAATAAATAACGCGTATCTGTATTTGTAGCAAGAAATTATACGAAATATTTCTTTCAACATTGAGCAGTTGATAAAAGAGTTTGCTGGAAAGTAAAAAAAATGTTAGAAGTTTTCCGCTTTAACGCAAATGTATGCTATGCATTGTAGGGAAGAATTATATGAAACTAAGATAATGGGTGACAATGTATCAACCAGTTTTATTATAAAATTAACTTATTGTACTGGCAATGGCACCACTTATGAAATTATGCGAGTTTAAACGTAATATATCACAGTTGCATTAAAAATGGAATCAAAATTTTCTATTGTAAGGACAAACCACTTAAGTTAAAATATGAGACATTTTGAATTAAATTAGATTGATCAATTTATGAGAAAGTTCAAGTTAGAGGCGAAATAACGAAGATCACGAAATTTTACTTTAATTGCAATAAATTATTTTTAGAAATTATGTAATATATTTGGAACACGTTTGGCAGTGTTTATTACTAAAATAATGACAAAGCTATTGTCATTCATTCCTATTTAAGATGATTTTAATAACAGAAACCATTTTATTTAACAATATTCTAAACATTAAAAATGGTATTTACAGTGTATATAATATGAAACCTATCATTGCATCACCGATGTTGAACTGTAAATAATATCTCATTACAGATATAAGCAAACATATAAGTTAAAAATCTTGACATATAGAGGTTATGCAAATAGCGATAGTATGTTTGTTATTCTTCTAGGTAAAATAATTAGGCTTTGTTTGCCTTTTTGTGTACATAATCACATTTTTATCATTAAAGGTATGAAAACCAGTAATATTTGTGATCTAACATATATACAATTGTGTATTTGATGTTGTGCACCTAATAACGAAATGTATAAATTCATGAACATATGCGTTTTGTGCTTAATATATGCGCAAAATCTAATACAAAAATGCAAGTTATATATGTATTCCTTTAAACGTGTCATAAATTTTATCGTACATAGTACAAGCGAAATGTCGTATTATGCCAAACCCAACATCTATAATATATTAAATGTTCACGTTATCTATCGCCAAAAACACGGAATTAACATTCTGATAAGCATGGATTCGCACAGTTAGAACTAAGTAAGTCCTGATGACAAAAATTCAATATAAAACTTCTTTACCAAAACTGGTGCATACTTTTTAAAAACCAATTACAAATACTCAAGTATGCATTAGGTGTTGCGAACCAAGTAACAAATTAGTTCAGTTGTGACCAGAAGGATAAACCAAAGGCAGCATGAACGGAAAGTATAATATTATGCACATTACTTTCCGTTAACGCTACCTTTGGTTTATCCTTCTGGTCACAAATGAACTAATTTGTTACTAGGTTCGCCACACCTAATACATACTTGCATATATATTGGTTCTCCGCAACAAACAGTATTTAATTACAAATACTCGTAAGAAATGCTTCATTTAATTTTTGTTTGAATTGAAAATTAAATAATGTAAGGTGTATAAGCCTATTATTGAGAAGGTACTTGCATCACAGTAAAAGATGCCATTTTATTTTCGCCGGTATTTCACCGCGATAATAATATAGGATACTTAACCTAGGCAATTGTTTGGAAATCAAGGAAGGTAAAGTTCGATTAAACCCATATTATAAAACAAAAAATCAGGAAGCCAGGAACGTAAATGCCGAGAAATGTACAGTTTAAAAGGCGTTTTACCAAAATTTATCCTCCTTGATTTTCAAAATATTGACTATATAAAGTGCCAGATTTTTTAATTACCTTTATTTCTGGTGAAACGAAAATAGCCTTTTTTAACTGTCGTACATACCTGCTGACTAATAAGATGATACTTCTACAAATGGTTTACATCTCAATTAAAATTCCATATGCACAAAAATGACAGAACTAACATTTATACAAGGGCTTATATTTAGATTGACATTATTTATTAAGCTATGTATATGGCTTTACTGATGATAAAAATTACATATTCCGGAGATCGATATACTTGAATTATCTGATTAGTAATGTTGAGAAAATGCAAGATATAACCATCTCGATCAAATGGTTAGATTTATGATTTATCTTATTTAAGATGTATAAAAAGGCGAGAAAGCGAAAGTCCTTTCGTGAAAAAAATCGTTTCTTTTAAATAGGATCATTCACTTAAATGCGCTCTAGATTAATTTCATTCTGGACAGACTATTTAGCTTTAGGCCGCTAAATTTATTAAAAAATACAGATAAAACATTTTTACATTAACCGGAGAAACCCGTTCATCGTTATTATTCACATATTAAAAATTGAGTAATTTAGTTATCTGAAGTGGTATTTATTTAGAACATATTTTAATTTATGTTATTATAATGAATTGATCGATTATCAAAAACTCCTTTCAGACATTTATGCGATAACGCAAAGTTTGATTAGAATTTCTACAAGTTTGCTTTCTAAATATTTTAATAGGCAAATATGTAACAAAACTTTTTGAATAAATAAAAGTAAGCTTTTTCCATTGTCTATTCGTTCTTTGAGTTGCTTTTGAAGACATATTGAGACACGTTTGTGGTGTACTCGAGATACTTTTTCCTCCTTTTAAAAAAATTGTAATTTCAATGGTTGTGCCGTAAATCCAATTTGTTCAATTTTCTTTTTAAGATATGAACCTTTTTTAAGTTGTGTACGCTTAAATTATGAACACTCAAATACGGAAGCAGAATAGTTGCATTGAAAGAATACCTCGATTACGAAGTCTGCGTAGTTTAATTTACTTGCATAAATGTTAGATAATAAAACATTTTTGGCTGAAAATGAATAGCGCGAATGCTTTATGAATGTCTAAGAAAGACAATATTTTAAAATTATCTGTTAAAATGTGTATAATACACAAAGAAATATTTAGATCGAAGAAAAACTGAACCCACTTTGTTGCGCGACTACAAGATTTCAGGATTTTAACTTTAATTGGCAAACACAAACGTTAAAATTTAAATTTAATAAATTCCTTACGATATCTTATTTTTTCCTGTGAAATTTTAAAGGTTATATTCAGTTTAAGGCTAATAAGAATTGAAAATAAACAGGAACAGGTTTTCAAAATTCTTGCAGATAGGCTTTATTCATATGAAGAAAAATAAGGGCATTTAAAATAAATTGTTCCGTACGCAGTTATACCAGTGTTAGCTTGAAACAAACATGCATTTAAGGTTATAGTTTTACCGAATTTAATGGTGTGAACGATCAATAGACTGCTTGAAGCCTTCAAATAATCAAGCCTTTCATTCAAGTGCAAAGAAAATGGCACTGCATAATCCAACACACTCAACTAATATATTTTATTTTAATTATTTACTTTATTAAAACGAACTGATCTATGATATATTTAATTTAAAAGAGTATGTCAATTATTAAAATGCATTTGAATACAACAGATGTGCAATAGTTTAATGACAATTATATTTCGCATAGCTATCTAATTTGAGAAACAAGTTCAGTATAAAAGAGATGTTAATAAGATTAAACACATTATAAAAATGTTTCTTAAGATACATTTTGTTGTTGAGAACTAATATATATATGCACAACTAAAAACAAATTAATTCAAATATGACCAGAAGAACAAATGAAAGTCAGCATCGACGGAACCTATAATCTCGAGCACATTCGTCTTATGCTCAAAGCGACTCATCAGTAGAAGTCGTTGTTACGCTTTATACAAACATTAAAATGAGTGAGGAATGTGGGAAAATGGCCGGTATAATTTCCTATATGAATGTTTAAACCTGCAGTTAGCTCTTCTAATACAGGTTTGCACAATTGTACAGAGGTTTATAACGTCGAAATTTACCACGATCCTTACCCAAATATATAATGAGTAAATTACGTATTACCGGTTCTATATTAATGATGAGACACCAGTAACCACAAAACGAATGTGCACGACATTATACGTTCCGCTCATTCTGTGTTTGGTTTATCCTTCTGGCCATATTTAAATTAGAATGTTTGTTTCACAGAATTTGAGAAAAATAAATTTTTTTGGAAATGAAAGGTAAAATTATTTTAAAAAATGACATCATTTTTTTCAATAAAGCCGAATTAATTTTCAAATGGGGAGAAATGGAATAAAACAGGAAATCATTCAAATATTGGCAAATAATGTGGTTTTGTTGTTGAATGCATTGCAGTGGAGAATGCGCAAATAAAAAATGTACATAGAAATGTTGAAATAATTATGCGACGGAATAACTCTGCGCTTCTCTACTGTAATCTCCATTCATTCCAACAACATATTTTCTATTTAAGTATGTATTAGGTGCTGCGAACCTAGTAACAAATTAGTTCAGTTGTGACCAGAAGGGTAAACCAAAGACAGCATGAACGGAAAGTATAATCTCATGCACATTCGTTTCGTGCTTACTGGCGATTCATCAGTAGGAGCCGGTATTGCGTCATTTAACCACAATATATTTGGTCAAAGAATGTTGAATAATAGGACGGTACAATCTCCTAGACGAATGTGTAAACATGTAATAGTGAAGCTAACATAATCTAAAGTCAACGACAATGGGACTTCAATGCTAACTCACACAATATAATATACATATCGAGTTTGTAAAGGATACTACCACTATGGCTATTGTGTTAGTAACCGATACCAACATTATTGTACCGAAAAGTTACATGGTACTAACACTATGGTTACCGAGTCGGTACATGATACCAACCTGATGGATATCAATTTATGCTATAGTTCACCGAAATTGAGAATTACAA